>VYZV01022541.1:1043-11129 GCA_013401275.1 Pandion haliaetus | reverse complement strand
CGCTTCTCCTCCTCGGGCGAGGTGGAGAGCCAGCTCGGGAAGAACAGCCCGGTCCTCCCCCCGCGCCGCCTGCCAGCGGCGGCTTCGGGAGGAAGTGCCTCCCCGGCGGAGCGGAGGCGAGTCCCGCCGCCCTCGGGGGGGGCCGCCGGCGGCTCCCCCCGGCCCGGCCCGGCCCGGCCCCTCTGAGGAGGGGAGCAGCCAGGGGCTCCGACGGCAGTGCTCCCGCTCCTTCCTTCCCTTGGCGCACGGGCTGTGGAAGTGGAGGTGTGTAACAGAGGAGCAAGTCTGGAATTAACCCTCTTCCCCGTCTACAGGTGTAGTTATTTAGTACGGGTTATTAATGGGTTAGATGTATATCTGGGGTGTCACAAGCCAGTTCTTAAGTGCATGTTAGTTAAAACCAAGCCTCAAATGTTCTTTCTCTCCGCAGAGCTTGGTTGCTTAAAGACTTGCGTTTTTATAACCTCTTAGGTTAAAATATGTAATGTCTTCAAGCACAAGCTCCAAAACAAAAAGGAAATTCCTATATCGAGATGCTTAAAACCAAATAACACAGTCAGTCTCCTTGTGAGATTCAGCACTGAATCCTTGAAACTCTAGGAAAAAAAAAAAAAACCCGAAACCAAACAACCCCAATGTAGCCAAAATAGGCCTGTAAAGTTTAAAATGTAAAATTGATTCCCAGCAAGTCCAACTTAACCTGTGTCAGGTTGTCTGTTAAATTATTGAACGTGTTAAAGTGGCAGTGGCCATCTTACGTCCTCCCCCCTTCCCCCATCACTTTAGCAGTTGAATGAATTGGACTAAATGCACTTTTTATGTTATCCTGCTGTAGCTATCGGGTATCACACATCATCTCTTTCTGGGAACGTTTTATGTGGTTCAATACTCCTCACTTGTTCTCTTCCTTAAGTCTTGCCGTGTTTCATTTCTGTGGCAAATTGTGGTCTGTGTTGTTTGCCAGCATGTTTTGTAGCAGTGGAATCTGTCACCTTCTCCCCACCCCCCTTTTCAGTTTTAATGTGTAGTAAAACCTTACAATCTGTAGTATTTGTAACTTTGGCAAATCTCTGTAATCAGAATGGTCCTAGGACATAGGCAGCATTTTGCAAATGAGCAAAATGTCACTGCCAGTTACACATGGAGTTAATTTACCCTATATGGTATTTGTGCTTATGCAGATGACCAAATTGGTTGTGTCATAATCTGAACAGAGATACTTCATAACTTACTTCTTAAAAAGATCATCTATTTATGCAGAAGTTTTTGCATGCTGGAAAATGGAGCTGAGCTTCAGTGGTTTTACTTCATTCAAGCTCTATTTACAATTTTAAAGATTAATACTATTTTCCCACTGTATGATATACTAAATGTAGATTTCCTTTTGTCCTGCTTCTTTAACCTTTAGAAAGTGCTAATGGGAAACTAGGCAAAAAAAAAAAAAAAAAAAATCAGTGCATATGAGTAGTGATGCTGCTGCTGCTGAATACTGTAAATTATTTAATTATGTGAAACCAGAGCAAAACATTGTAGTGGTGCAGTGTATAAAGCTCTACGCTTAAGGTGTATTGAGGAGGGAGGAATGTGGGCAGTTACCTGCAAGCAAGGAAAAACACTGCAAAGCAGTGAAGTATTTCATTATTACGTACGAATTTTTTGTTGGAGGGGAAATTTTAATTTTAGAAAGTGGTTTCAGTTGTCTTCATCTGTGGGCTATTTTAACCTTAATAAATTAGTACTGGATGACTTTTCCATCATTAAACTTGTTTGAGCTTGCCTCACGGTGAACCACATTAGCAGCATACATAGCTTGATTCGGTTTAATGAGTGCAATGTATAAAATCATAAATGGTCTGTCCAGAAATGCACCCTGTAATCTGTATGCGCTGCAAGGAATTTGTTCCCCCTCCTCTGGGTCAAGCCAGCTGCTGCTGCAGAAGCTGACATCCTCTAGCAAATCCTGAATGAATGAATGAAAACAACGTGATCGCCCTAATAATGACCACAATTGCACACGTCAACAGCTTTATTTTACCGAAATACAGGCACCATTTTCTAGCAGGCGAGGGTAATAAGATACCCTATTTCTTCAGTCTTGCAAATGAAAAAAGGTTACCAAAAAAAGCCCCACAACCTAGAGCTGTTTTTACACAATTTGGAATATAGTTGCATGCCATGGGGCAGGATTTTGTCTTTGTTTCCCTGCTTGTTCTCAGCATCTTAGTATATGATGTATGGATGCTAAAAATGATGTTTGTAGTCTATATAGTGATAGTAGTATACAGAAAATTGATTGCTGAACCGGAGGACTGCTGCAGTAATAATGGAGGACATGGAGGGGGGGGGAAATTCTGTTTTCAAACATGGACCATCTTGCTGCAGCTTGTTAAACAATGTGCTACTCCAGCTATTTATAGTTGTTATCAGTATGCAGGTCTTGGGGAAGTGACTTGATTAAGTTTTTTTTTGTCAGTTTTTCAAAACCGTTTCCCACTGCTGTAAAATGTGAGCTTAGGCTCCAGGTATAATCCTGTTGTTTTTCTCACCAGTGCAGGAGATGTGTTTGTCTTTGGCTCTGCAGTCTGACTTGGATTGTTCTGCAAATATGCTCGTGCTGGAGACTGCTTATGATTCTGATGGATAGATGTTTTTCTCTTCTTAAGACATCTTCCCCCTCCCCACCTCTTTTCAGCCTTTTTCAGTACAGATTCCTTGAATTGGCTATCCTACTAAGCCATTTTGTTGTGGATATTTTAGTGATTTGCCAGAGGTTCTTTTTATAAAGGAGATTTTTGTGAAAACACTCCAGCTTTGAGCCTCTACAGGTCAAAGCAACTACCATTGCAGGCATTGACATCACTACTACATGAATGAAAGCATCATCATCTTTTCTCTCCCTTCTTTCTAGGATGCCGTAAATGGTTTTGTTCTGCAGCAAAACCCTGTGTGTTCAGAACTGAAACTTTAAGAATTTGCTATTTTCTTTAGCAAATTTGGGGATTTGTAGTTGTTAGGAAACAATCGATGCCAGTATTTGTATTTGGTTAGTATTGATGGATGAGAAGTCATGGATGCTATATACTAATTTCAAGGTGCTAAAAAGGGAAAAAAAGATACCTTCTGATATTGTAGGATAAACCTGCAATGTGTAAGTCTGCTTCTTTCCTCTATTTTTAAACATATTCCTTACTAGTAGATACGAATACAGACTATAAAAACGTGTTTTGGAGAGCTGGCAATGTAAAAAGTGTCTGGTTGAATGTAACAACACATGGTTTTCTTAGAGGGAGTATATCTGATACATCTTTGATCACATAAATGCAGTGTCAACAGAATATGAAGCTGTGTGGTTTATGACAAAGGACATTCCAATAATAATCCCCCAAAACCCCTTGGACAGGTCAAACAAAACGTATTACTTGCTTGTGAACAGTTATGTTTCACAGAAAAAAAAGCAAGTTGTTTTCTTCCTCACCTTACCTGGATAAAATCAGTAGTTTCTGTTATTATGTAAAGTAGCTTGTATAACTATGAGAATGGGTTTCCTGTTTGTTTTGGTTTTTTTACATGGTATGTGGTGTTTTGCATACAAGGGGGGGTGTAAATGACTTGTATATGATGCAAGCTCAATATTGCTTTCATCAAATGCTTTGTTTAGCGTTAACTCTGGTGGTGCTGTAATATTATGCTTCATGGTTTTCTAACTTTCATTTGTATAGTTTATAGAGCTAACTTTTTTCCATATCAAATTTTGGAGGTAAAGGTTAGTTTTAAGGACATCTGAAAAATACTGTAATCAATTGTTAAGGGCTGTTAAGGGTTCCCAATATCTTTTACTTCCCCAAATAACTCCTGAAGCATTGCCAACATTAGTAAGAGAAAGGAATTAAAAAAGATGCAAAACAACTGCATTACCCAGTTCTGAGTAGTAAGTATGTATATCAGTTTTTATGCTAGTAGATAAAAGGCTAGTGGAGTGAGGAGTGGAGTAAGACGGACAATATTACTGATCTCTAGACTTGTAAGGGATATCAGTATTTAAAAAAACAAAATTCAGACTTCAAAAGGCAGAACTGCTTTAATATCCTGGATTCAAGCCATCCAATATTTTGGCATCACAAGCATTTATACCAGAGATCAAGAAGATCTTTCCTTTATTTCTAACAAATGTAGGTAAGGAAGTAATTTTTGTGACGCTTCCTATTTCCTGATGCCTGAATAATAGCAGTATTCCCATAATTGTGTGGCCAAAAGTTTTGCTCCAGCTTTGTCCCTCTCTCTTCCCAAAATAGCTTTCACTGCAATACACTATGGTGAATTAAAAGACATTGGCTAAATTTGAACCAGTTGTCTTGAACTTGGAGGCTTTTTAATTACATGTTTTAACATCACTTTAAATGAGAATAGTATATTTGATGTCCTTAATAAATATGTTTCATAAGACAAATCGATTGAGCTTCTTTTGGGTGTTAAAATAACTGCAGGGAAGAAAAATAGGTATTTTCTCCATTGAACTTGAATGGTATTGTAGCAAGGCATTAGCTATTAAGAAAGCACCCCCCTGCCCCATGGAAAAAAATAACTTACAAAGTATATGTATATATCTATTTTAAATCACTACCTGACCTTTAATTCTTATTCTTTGGACGTAAGCAACTATTAGTGTTTTACATATGGCCAAACTGAAGTTACTTGCCAGAATCCATGCATAGTAAAACAGTGGCTAATACGGGAATTTGGTTTCTGAAATTCATGATTCCTGTGTTTTGTCCTTTTCTTTCCCGTGGTGTGGGGTGAACGGCAGTTCTTAAAATCTATCTTAAAATGCAGGGAGGGTAGATAAAGGGAATGTATCTTAGAATCTTACAAAAAAGTCAGTGTTTGCCAAGTATAGACTGACACATAATGACTTGTTGAGCTTTGCTGTGTTGCTAAAATTCACGGTGGGAAGCTAGTTATTTTTAAGATAGGGTTTGTGCTACTACTCCACATACCATCATGGAAAAAAAAGGTAACTGATGCAGGAATTCTGAAATTTCAGTTCAACCTGGACTTGAAAGCAATAGCTGTAACAATGCAAAACCTATTGGAAATGAAGTATATGCTCCTCAATGTTTCAGTTTAAGTGAATATTTTAAATACTTTTTTTTTATGGGACTTCATCAGTTGAGTAATTATCTTCATCTGAAGAAGGTAATAGTTTGTGTGTCATCCCCTGTCCCCACCGCCCCCCCCAGTGAAAAATGAAGATTCCTGTATAAATCAGTTGTCAGTACCTTCAGTAGAGAAAAATGTTGCCAACACTTGACAGGAAAAGTTGTTAATATAGTAGAGTTTAAACATTGACTAGCATTTTTTTTAAAAAGTTCTTCTGATGAAAAAAAGGACCTTGTAGTAAAGGTGCATAACTGGGAAACTTTGCTCAAGACTTCAGATAATTAACTGTGTTAATGATCATCATCTTGCTTCAGTGTTAATATTTAAATGCATCGAGTTCTTTCTCTTTCAGTGCTGCCTTCCGTGTAAACCTGTACTGCCTAAACAATGGCTTAAGGCATTTTCAGGCAAGGAAAATAATATTTACATCTCATCGTTAGAAGGAATACATCCACAGCAACTTGTCAGCCTGATGTTATCCCCTTTTCCGTTGTGTCACCATTTTTAAGGTGTGGGCAACTGGAAAATTAAAAGAATTGGAGATTAGAGTGAAGGAAAATGGTTGGTTGTACCTAATGTAATTCTTACATTTCGAGTGTCTATTTACTTCTCAAAAAATTGTCATTCCTCAGTTATGCTTTAATTTTTCCCCTCCTGATTTGATTCTGAAGTTCACCACCACTAATTTGTTTTATGGCTATTTTTGAATTGGAAATTATATCCTAGAGCTTGAAAATAGCCGATGGGTACTGAAAGGGGATCACAGGTGCGACTTCTGCAGTATGGTTACCACACAGAGTATCATGATACAGTGTGTAATATCAATCCTTTTGAATGGCAAGTCAGTCTTTCCAACTCTTTCTTTTCTGAAGCTAGGATGTCATCCATAGGAACACTCACCCAGGGTTGAAACTGAAATACGCGCTTGCTCAGGAACCCTTTTGTGCTTTCCCAGCTGTGTGGATGTGAACTTAGGACCAGAGCTGTTCCCTTTCATGGTGCCCTTGGACTGTCTGGTGATGACGCTGCGCAGACTATGTTTTCTGCTGTTAATAAGACAGCAGAGGGCATGTAGCTACTGGAAGTCTTATCTTTGGGAAGCAAAGCCAGCCAGGCCAAGTGGGGCCATGCTGGGGAGTGCCCTCAGCCTGCTGTCTCTGGCCTTCTAATACTGCCTCTGCCCTGGTCCTCTTAATTTCTCTTCTGCACCTTCCCTGCGCCTTTGGTATCTGCACCACTTCTTACTAGCTGCTGCTGCTGTATCCTACCAAACTATTGACTATCACCCTGTTAGAATAACTTTGTCCAATGAAGGGACAAAAAAACCACTGCAGAAGATGTAGGTGTCTACACTCAAGCAATAACTGTTTTCTGCACAAACAATTTGTAAATAGGGATTAACCTAACCAGTTGATGTTGGGTCAATGGAAGATAGTTTTGATAGAAAGTTCTCATTTTTCATAGTGGCAGAGTAGATCTCTTCATTAGCTTTCCATATTAGATATTGCTGCTTTGGAGGCAATATATACTTCTGAGTAGGTCATGAAATGTTACAAGCTTGGGTTTTGAAACCTTAATGCAAGATACTGTTTTGGTTAGATCTTTTTATTCAGTGTTGCACGTGCCCTAACAATAAACAGTGACACAGATGCTGGTGTTTATAAGTACTTAACTTTCACTGCTGCTAGTGTTAAATTGAGGAATAGCTCTTTGCAATGGGTATTGTTCTCTGAAGCAAATACAAATGAGTGATTAACCTGGTTCTTGTATGCTACTTGTTTTGCACAACCTGAAACTAGTTTTACCCAAACTACACATTTTGTTTCCTCTTTAGGAAGAATCTGTCTCATATTTTGCTCATGAGAGTGGTGACTAAGAACAGTATGATAGCAGTTTGTCATGGTTTTTGGATAATCTAAAATCCACTGTAGAATATTTTCTTCTCACTCTGCCTTGAGATAGTCTAAACTGGAATAATAATTCAAGTGTCCCATTCCTTGAACAGTGCAAGTCACTTGTTTGAACAAGGTTAGCTTCATTCTCCTTTCCTACACTCTCACCACCAGGCATTAAGGAAGGAGATTAGTTGTAGACACGCTTCTGAATTTCAGGAATTAACACTCGTATCTAACCGGCTTGACTGGTCATTGCAAGATCCCTGGCGTTCATACTACAAACTTGAAACTCCTTTCTATGGCTATATTAATTTTAATATTGTTTTAGTAAGTATAAATCTGTCTTTTGGAAATGTTTTCTGTAACAGTAACCACTTGGTTGTGAACCGATAAATGTATGGCAAAATGGGTATTGTTATATTGTGTGCCTTTTAATCTCTGGTGTTTCAGTGTACAGTGCCTATTCTGGATTTCTGGTAGAAATACTTTGTGAAGGTAGGCTAGCTGGATTACTTGTATATCTACATTTTCTAAAAAGGCTTCATGGTTAGAAAAAACTTAAACGTTTTAATATAGGTGCTTAGGCTGCAATGCAAAAAAAAAAAAATCAAAACTCTAATAATTTGTTGATATCTGTCAGCATTTGGAAATCAAACTGTGATTTGGAAGTAATGTGTTCTTGCCAGAAAACAAATTCTGGTTATTCAATACTTGATAACTAGCTAATTCTATTAGAAATTAGATATGTATGGCTAACAGAAATTAGCCTGTAAATACAAAGCCCACTTCTTCAAAGTATGACATGCAGTCAGCCATTGGCTGTTTGGGAGCAGATTACCTAAGCACAGATATAAACGCCCAGGTTTGTGAACATATAGCTTCCAGGGATAACAGTACAGTTGCTTTCATTAGATGAAGCACTGTACCCATGCTGGATCAGAAATGTTGCTGGATAAACCTTGAAAATTTTGCACTGTGTTTCCAGAACACAGGCCACTGAGACACACACTGTGGAGGTGCCAGTGAGTGGCTCTACAAGATCTATGGGTCTCTGTAGGTATTTTATCATGGTCTCACTACCACTCCTTCTGCACATCATGGCAGAGCTCATTAGCGCGGTAGGACTAGAAGATGCTGATGATCATAGCAGGTATCACTGTGGTGCAGTCTGTGCTCTGGAAGGGTTTGGTGAGTGCAGTTCTCATACATAGTCAGCTTAAATTCAGCGCCACATGTCAGCTAATCAGTCTTTCTGGAGTCTGGTGCCCTGGAAAGTACGTTGCAAAACTGAAGTGGCTTTGCAGTGTTGACTCTATGCAGTTAGGTGTTACACCTCCGTATCTAGTATGTCATATATTATTCAAAACCTTTGTTATACGTGATATCTTAACTTTGTGTTTTTCAAAGTAATGGAGGATTGACTTGCTCACTAAAAATTAAACCCAGATTTATGCTGAGTGTCCTGGAACAGACTTTGAACAGTGTGACTAAAAATATCAGCTATGCTGAAGAATGCAGAATGAAACTTGGGTTTACACAGTAGTTGGGAAGCTGCCAGGTCAAAGGAGAAGCTGTCTTCACAGAAGTAAATTTCTGTTCAAGGTCTTAAAATTTTCATTCTTAACTGATAGCTGTGTTTGCTTAATTGTGGCAATTGATAGTGGAATACCCTTACACATCCTTTCTCTCATACTCTGCTTTCTCTCATATTTCACCTTTCATGGCTCCTTTGTTGTACATGATACCTTGCCCTGAATAATCATCCTTGCAATGTTTTCTTCCCCTACAAAGAAACCATAAAAAACATTTTAAATACTTGATGTTCTTTTCAAGGGGAACAAGAAAAAGTCCTAATCTGGAAGAGAAAAATTTCTCATGGGCAAAAAGTAATTAACTCATGCTTGTTTAAAAGCAAAGTGTATTTGAGAAATGTCCATACAAGGGAAATGACCAGAGACACATATTCAATTTTAGAGTTTGTCCATGCAGTAGATCTAAATAACCTTTGGGCATTACTGTAGAAACAGACTCCTGATTTCAAACCAAGTTGTGTATTGAAGTGGGCAGTCCATATATTGTTTAAAATACTTTGTCAAACTGTTGTGTACATCTACCTTAATTTCTTCTGAAGAAGGAACTAGCCTATTAAGATGATCGGAGTCTCGTGATTTTATTTTGTGGTGTGTGTAACCTTTAATATGAAGTTGGAGGATGCAGGGAGATCTTTTGATTGCAAGAATTATAGTAGAAACTCAGTTTGGCAGCATTGAGGATAGGAATTACCAAGTCTGACAACTCAAAATCTGGGAGAAGCAGAAGACATGGGTGTGCTGGCACTGTATATGCAGTAAATGTTACCTGTTTTCTACAGCTGTGCCTTTTTTGATAGTGCAAAGTTACATGCATATACAGCAAAAAAAAAAAAAATCCTACATAGAGGTATGGTCTAAAATTCATAAATTTGCAGTAAAGTTTCAGATTTCAGAAGGAATAGTGTGAAAATTTGGCTAAACAAGCTTGTTCTGACTTGAATACAGAGAGAATCTGTTTTAATGAAAAATGTTAACGCTATTGGAATCTTTCAAACATCAGAAAAACTCAAGGATGTGATCTGATTGCATGGACACTTATCTCAAAAAGGTGGCTAGGAATAAGCAGAGAGCCTGTAAGAAACAGGAGGAAGAACTGAGAAAAGAATGTCCCATTATCAATCAAAAAGTGAATCTTAGCTGAGAATTGTTAAAATGTGAACAGACTTGGACTTTGCAGACTTGAAGACAGGCAATAGAAACATGCAAGTAGAAAAATAAGGAAAAAGTAGTAGCAGCCGCTCGGTACCAAGAAAAAAGAAATTAGGGGTGATCTGAGACTGATTTGCTGGAATGTATGGTTTCAAAATCAACTCCAAGGAACAGCAGCAAAAATTTCAGAGGAAGTAGCACAGATATTACTCAATGCCTTGTGCTCACCAGGATGAAGTATAAGTAATCGACTCTCAATAAGGACAGTGACCTTTAACCCAGGAAGATTTAAA
>VYZV01022527.1:15331-37382 GCA_013401275.1 Pandion haliaetus | reverse complement strand
TCCAGCCTAAATGATTCTACGATTCTATGATCATTCTGTCATTATAGCAATAATTACAAGTAACTTTAAATATAGATGCATAGCTTTTTTAATATTCTTGTTTTTTCCTTAGCACCTGCAGTTAGCTGATATTCAGCCTTTAGCACAGCTGTTTCTCTGTCATGGAGAAATTTGTTATATTATTCAGGCATAATATCTTTTTAATTTACAAATATGCATTCAGTGTCCTGTTTTCCTGAACACAGTAGAAGCAAAGAGGAGCCGGAGGTCTTCATGTGTATCAGTCCATAAAATTCTCATGTCTTCCACCTGCACCTAGGTCTCGTTTTGGTTTCCTCACTTGGCTCTATTTTGGCCCAAGAATGAGACAGCTACGAACCAATACTGCATTGTAATCCCATGTGCTTTGCTCTAACCTGCTGTCTGGCTTAGTCCTTGGACTTTTCCTTCAGCGCCTGCAGCTCTCTGTTATTGTCAAGTCTGAGGAAGTATGTGGCATACCATTGTGTTGATAACCATACATGATTATAACGGAAAAAAAAAAAAATCCCTGACCAAAAATGTATGAGTAAAGCATGAGCAGAAGCATAAGGAATAAAGGTATAAGGCAACATGAAGAAACACAGGATACCAGTGAAAGAGTGAGAATTAGTGTAATAACTTCATTCACAGCATCCCAGCTGGCTACTCATTAAACAGAGACGTTACTACACAGGTTGGTTTTCAGCAGACATTTAAAGGGGGATAACATCATGCAGGTTTTTACAAAAGACAGCTTGAGAGAATGTGTGGAGGTTACTATTAGAATAATAAAACATTTTGGCCACCCAGGCTGGAGTTATGAGTAAGGCAGGGGTGAGGTTTGGTGGCATCATGAAATACAGGAAACATGAGGGGATTTGTACAGAATCATTCCAACCAGAAGCAGTAATCTGGGTTTTCAGAGAAAGAATAGCATCTTTCTTCCATTTGTTTTCTTTGGTACTAAAAGAATGAGACAGATCATGTCAAGATCTCCTCAAGGTCCAAATATCACACACTATGCTGGGGACCCTTAGGAAACACTGAAAATGAGATTCTTGCAGTTCTTCTCATGGCTTGTAGGCAAGCTCAGAAAGAGGGATTGTTTAGTGTTTCCATCCATTTCATGTATCTGAAAAGTCAAGCAGAGCATAGCTCTAACCATTCCATGACTATTCTAATTGACAGTCCAAAAATAGACTCATATATCCATATTGAGGCACCTGAACAACCAACCTAGTTTAGTAGAAGTCAACACCCGAATTCAAAGCTGAGGAGAGTGTGACTCCAAATTTTAGATGTCCTTTCTCTGAAAATCATTGTCATCAACTTTGAAGTGTTACAGCACAAAACACATTGCTAAAAAACCAAACCAAACCAAACCAAACCAAAATCTGCTAGGATGCTACAGTTAGTATCTGTCAGTGATTTATATAGCAATACTTCAGATTACAAGTAAAAATACTTCTCTTCCTCTTGTCCTCAGTCTGAGAATTAAAAGTTGTGTTGTGTTTGTTTTTCCTTTGACCTCTCTAATCAAAGGTATTGGACCTCTCAGTCTTCACAGTGAGTCCTCAGGACCACCTGTGCCACCTTACTCCCTGCTGTGGATTAGCAGTCAGCAGTAAGACTCTGTTACAATCAGGGTTACAGTCCAGGTGTCCTGCTGTTGGAGATGTACACTTAACAGGGCAGGCAACGCTGACTGTTTTACCACGAATTCTTAGCTAAAGATCTGCACACAAGGAATGAGCATGCAGCATGCCTGATGTATAATTTTGGGAAAACATATTTGTGCTGTCTTTTAGGGGTCAGGATAGAGGGCATTGTCCTCAGTTTCTTTCTGCAGTGGTATAGTGGAGGGTCTATTCCTTCCCCTAGCCTTTAGCATTTATACCTGCATTAAAAAGTATTATGTATTCTTTTTAAAGCCATGAGCAGAGGTGAGGGACAGAGGCATATAAAGAGATTAATTTTGCATTACCTACTGTTTCTCTGCATGAGGGTTTTATAACATAAGTCATTTATTTGATTGCTAGGTATGCTTAAAGTGGTTGGCCAGAAAGCTTTGAACTTCACTGAACTACAAAAAGCAAGCTGTTCATTTAATCAGCACATTTAATTCATCCTGCTTTGCATGCTGTGCCACGCTGTCTTCTTTCCATATAAGGATTCTGTGGTATCTTCCTGCAGCACCCCTGCCTCTCTTCTGCAAGCAGCCAAAGATGGCTTTGTGCATATTGCTTATATATGCTATAGGCCCAACTCCTTTTCGGTGTGCAATGTAGCGCTACCTCCTTCTCATATATCTCTTCTGTTCAGGTGAGTTGTTTATATTCAAGGGTTTTTTTCTGCACTGACTAAGAGCATGTTCTTAATTAATCTTGCTTTTAAATATTTATTTTTGCTTGGCGTGACTAAGTGGGAAGTGAACCAGCAAACTGAGTTTTGGTTATATTAAGGATTTATATCATTTATATGTGTCTTCTGCCTTTAGATATTTCTTTTTGTTTAATACTGCTTATTCATCAGATTTCTCTTTAAGCAGCCATTGTTTAGAATCCAATGAGGGTTTTCTAATGCTATGCAACAATTTTAGAAAAACCTTCCCAGCAAAATTGAGGAGGGAGGAAAGATTCTATATTTTAGAATATTATATTAACAAAAATATAGCATATTTGTTCTGGGCTTTAGTAAGATTAGGGCTATTTGTTTTTTCTCTCAGACTTGCTTACTCATGCATGATATATAAATATGTAACATGTAATTTACAGCAAATTAATAGGACCATTCATGTCACTTTCAGTGGTCTCTATTTTTTATGTTTTACCTTCTTATTCTAAACTGTTTAAGGACAGTGTTACACTTCAGCTTTCAGACTCTATCTGCCACAAATATTAGAAAATATACTTGATTATCCCTTAACATCTGTTCATGCATACCCCACTTTACGTAACTGGATGGGTTTCAGATAACTCAGAATTTCTTTCTCACTAACTTCCTCTTCCATTTTAAGTCCTTCCCTGCCAGATGTCCAGAGGGTAGAAGTTAAAATTTGTTTATGAAATGATTGATCTATTCAGCAATGCTGTGACAAATGGGAAAAGAGAATATAGATTTAAACCTTATTGTCCAGATTCTCTTCTATACTTATGCGTTGAAGAGTGAAGCTGTCGATGCTCACCTGGAGGTCATGAGATCTCCATGGGAAGCACTAGGTCTATGGGACAAGCCCTGTTTCTCTGCAAGCTCTCTGCATGTTTTCCAGGGGCTCTGTGGCCCTCAAGAAAAGAGAGCAGCTCAGTTGCATTGCAGTTCATTCTGCTTCTCCTCCCAAACCTCCCACATCTGTGCTTCAAGTTGGCCTTGGATTGCATACATTCCTTTTTATGGACTATCTGAGAGGTAGTCATTGTTTGTGCCTTTGAATACAAGCCCTGATGAGACTGAACTACCTGCTTGAAATTTCTTTTTTTTTTCCTGTTAATAGTGTACCACTGACCTTCTCTTTACCAATTGATGGGTCCCACTGGCAGTCCCTCAATCTGCAAGTCCACAATCCACAGTACAAAAGCCTACTCACAGAGGACACCTGGTGTCTGTGAGCAGATCTATCAATAAAGTCCTCATGTTAGGTAACAATCTGGAGATGACATTTTAGAGGTCTTGGGCAAATCTTGAAAAGAAGGATCTATACTCAGACCACAGTAAAATTTGGCAGAGCTAGAAACTAACCACTTAAATTCTTTCTGTGACTCTGGCCTGCAGCCCCCATACCTATAGGGTTAAATGATCTCAGAGTAGCACACATTGCTAAGAAGACAATGAGGGCTAGCTGAAGTTTCTGAGGTGCAAAGGTTTTATATCCAGATATTTCTTGCTCTAGTCCCATCAAATGCTGGCAAAGGCATGTGTAAATGAAGCCAGGTTTGCTGTAACCTCCCATTCAGCTGCAAACAACAGAGACCTCACTTTCAAATGTTGCTACACAGAATTTAGCTTCTGTGAAATCCAGAAATTTTCATATATGAAAACAGCCATGGCCTCTCTTTGTTGTGGGACCTGGTGGTTAATACCATCAGGCTTTTCAGATACATCACTCCTCCCTTTTAGCCTTTCTTAGCTCTGCCGGTGAGCGTGCGAAAACACATGGTTATCCCCCCAAAACACTCACAGTCCAATGTGATGCCATTCACAGACAAATGGTCAGATGGGGAATTCTCCTACCCAGGGACTTTCTAATAGACCTTTCTGAGTTACATCCAGCAGTGCTGGGTGAGGCTGTTAGTAGCACTTGGGCTTCTGGTTCCCGGCATATACAAGCAGTAGCATGCTTTCGCCTTCTTTTTTCAGAAGTTTTAACAACTAAAATGATTAAAGTTTTAACTTTTTTGAGAAAATAATGAATGCTGAGATTCTGCATAACAAATTGAAGCTTCAGAAACAGGGAGTAGAGTCAGTGCATCTTCAGTAGTTGTCACAGACTTCATATAGCTGAACTAAACTCAAGGGAAGAAATGAGGTTTTTTAACCTCAGTATCTTCTTTTTTCTTCTTTTTTCTTTCTTCTTTTTTCTTTCTTCTTTTTTCTTCTTTTTTCTTCTTTTTTCTTCTTTTTTCTTCTTTTTTCTTCTTTTTTCTTCTTTTTTCTTCTTTTTTATTCTTTTTTATTCTTTTTTCTTTCCCCAGATCTGTTTTGTGGCAGTTGGGTTAGTTCTTGGGTTTGCAAAAACAAAAAGATAGAGTTTGCCTTCTCTTTGAATACATGTGGTTACATCTGAGTGTGTTTAGTGCTTATTTTACAGCTCATTCTGGACATAAATAGTTAAATGGTTCATAGAGAGCTAATTGCTGCAGCATTTAGGATTCTCACAAGGAATTGTTAGTGACTGTAAGTGATCCACAGAATCCCATTTTTTTAATCAAGAGTCCCTACCAGCACCTGGTCTGTGGGAAGTATAGGTCCCTGCAACCACAGTCCTTCTATTTCTAGGTTGGGGTTTCTACACATCTCTGTTGACAAGGAAGAGGCAAAGCTGGGCCTGCAACTTGGTCCAGGGTCAGAATGATATCCGTAGGATTTCCATATGTCAGAAGAGCATCACATTGGCTTTTCTCATCTGCTCAGCCTAGGAAATGTGCCCAGACCTCCTCAGAATTCTTCATGTCCACTCATCAGGTTTTTTTTTCACTTGCCCTGGGGATGCTTGGTTTAGACTGAAACTATACAAAGGAATAGGAGGAGAAGAATACTCTGTCCACAGCAGAGATGAAAGAGGAGAGGCCCTCTGGTCCTTCTGAGAAAGAAGTCAGTTGGTGGAGATCATAAATGAAAGCGGGAAAGGAACCTGGATGGCAGGAGTTAGTGCCGTCTTGCTCCAGACTGTAACCCTTCTGCAGTTCTGCAATACACACACAGATGTACTCAGCTGTCCTAGTAGTCTGCTACAAGCTAAGTCCTGTGTCTTTCCATCTTGAGTTACAGATAGCGAACATGCCTTAGGGGATCAGCCTTGCCTAGAAATGTTTCATGACAAAAAAGCTTATACAATTTCATTAGCTAAACTATCTCCTGAGTGTTACAGCTCTGCAGAAATCTTTCTCTGGTATGAGGTAAGTCTGCTTGGATGTTTGCTAGTTTATATCTGTAAAGTAGAGGTGTATGGAGAACCTCCACCTGGTACTGTCATTCGTTAGACAAATCTTGTAGTCTGTTAGTGAGTTCTGTAACCCTGGAGAACTTTTGAACACCCAAAGCTGTGGGTGAGACTCCTCAGAAAAAATTCAGCTGATACATTGCAGATGTCCATATCCAGATTAAATGCATGAGGATCTCTTCTAGTCAATGGCAAAAACCAGACACTTTTCACTCATTACTCACGTCATTCTGAAGTAGTTGTCTAGAACAGACCAGATGAATTGCACCCAAAAAGACCTCTGCCAGCCCATCTCTGTCAGAGCTGTGAAGAGTTGTGACTCTTAACCTGTCTAGCTCTGCCAAGAGAAATCTTTAATAAGGATGTGGTTATAAAGGCAAAAGTTTTAATGCTGTATTTTGATTTGCTATAGTATCAGAGTTGGCAGTGTGTGATAGTTTATTACATGCCAGGGCAACATCTGGTTTTGTTGATGTAGTTACATCCACACTGGAAACACTTTCTGGTAAAGCATAGACACTTCCTCTGCTCTGTGGCTTATAAAGACCTGCTGTCCAATTCATTCATTCACACTTTTTGCAGTTGTAGGCTTTCATTTCTGGAGCAGTGCATAGGAAATGTTTTATTCTCTTGATATTCCGGTACATAACTTCACTGTACCGTTCTGGGGGTACAGAACAATTTCACTGATGAACTTTTGATTTTATGATGCTTGCCCTTATAAGCTTTCCATCCAAAAGTTACTGTCTACCCAAACACCTGTTTAATGCACATAGTTATGTCCTCAGAGAGGGGTCTCTACTCACTGAAGTCAGTGATGAAGTGTCAATAAGACAATATTAAATACTTCTTTTTTATTACTGGAGAGAAGCTGTAACCTTAAAAATGTGTTAGCTAACATGGTTTAAAAAGTGTGCTTTAAAGTGCTCACAGGCAGAGTGAGATAAACTTTAATTTATGAAAGTTCAACATAAGCCCTAGGAGAGGTTAGGCTGTATCATGTTGAAATGCCACTGTGTTCAGTTCTCAAAACTGTTAGAAAGTTTTAAACCTAATCTCCAAATTTTTTACTAAAAATTTGTATTCATGACTGCATATGTTGCTGACAGCTTCCTCCATACTCAGGATTTTCTTTTAAATCTGGCTTCTGGGGTCAGGGACAAGCACTATACTTTTGTTTCAAGAATTGTGATGGAGAACAAAATTCAAATATATCATAGGTATGGCCTGAGAGGCAAACATATATATACATACGCACACACATATATATAAACACAGTCTTGATTTGTGAATCAGGTAGCAGCACTACTGATATTCTGAATGAATACACAACTCTCATTTTTTTTACAGTTTTTTTCTTGCTTTATTTTTAATCCTAGAAATAAAATTTAAAGTCTAATGCCCCCCATATCTTCTGTCAGTCAGCAGAAATAAGCCTGCAGTTTACGTACTTGCAGGGTGAGTCAGCAAGACAATCCTGCTACTGTGTGCCAGGCAGGATGTAAACAATGAAATGGTTTTTACTGTTGTCTTTGGCTCCTGGCAGCCCTCACAAAATTATTTTTGATCAGCAGTATCCCAAAAGCAATGTGTGACCAGACTAATTCAAAATTTTACCTTCAGGGCCTCAAAGAAAGAGAGAAAAAAAAGGTGCATGGTATATGACTCATACTCATCTGATTAAGCAGTATCACTTAACAGTGAGATTAAGGTAGTTGCCATTTTGGCAGTCCAGTTTCAGGTATCTGTGAAAAAAGGGAGAAGCTCAAGAGTTCAGGTGGAAACTAGGCCACACATATTCTGACTCGAAATTGCAGACCTCAAATCTGTTGTGCTTGCAAATGTACAGCCACATAGGGAAGTTACTTCTAAAGAGATATTAGTGCAAGGATAAAATGTTGGAATCACATTTTTATGCCTAGGGTTCAAGTACAGCTCTGAACCTATCATTTGTTCTGCTTCCAGAAGATAACAAGATAAGTAACTTTAAAGACAAAATGCTGATAGGATTTATACCAGTTCTGGTATAAAATGTACTATTACAGAAGTAACATCCTTCATGTTTTAGTAAAGCAATGCTGTCTATCTTATCAAGAAGAAGTAAAATGACCCACATGGTAGCCCTGACACATGGCTTGCAAGCTTAACAAGGATAGTCCATGATAATTTATCACAGGTGGCTTCAATGACCTAGTTAGCTTTTTCAGTAATTAAAATTAGATCTGATCTTTTTTAACCCCTTCATTAAAACATGAACACAGGCATTTCAGAACACGATTTATGTGCGTATAAGACTGAGTTGTTTATGAGTTTGTGCAAAATACCAAATGAGAAAAATAACCCAAAATGATCCAACAGGATCAGATATAAAAGAAGCAATAACACAATTAATTTAAAATTGAAAAAGTGAAAGCTAAAACAACAGAGGAAATAAAATACAAACCAGTGAATTTGAGAAGTGAGAGAAACTTGGAAGGCATTCCTGGCAAAACAGGCAGAAAGGGATTAATAGCTACAAATATTCAATGAATTTAATAATGAGACATGACAGTAAAAAATCAGGGTCAATGCAGAATTCCAGAGAATCATTAAATGAGAAGTTCCCTAAAATAGAGACATTTTGTTGCCAGATACTTGCCATATATATTGCAAATAAGAATATGGACTTGCTATTTAAAAGAGAAAAAGGAAAAATAAATAACTTTGTGTGACTCAGCTAAATTATAGCTACAGAACTACCAAAGTTGTTACAAACCAAAAGAACTTGACTGTGCCTGTAAAAACTTTGCTACTTCCAAAATGCCATTGCTGTGCAGGTGCTTTTTAGGAATGAAGGTGAGAGGCTAATAGATAACACCAGAAATGCAACAGAGGGTCTTCAGCAGGGTAGCGCAGTCCGGGGTTAAGGCACTGTTGCTGGTGCAGTAAAGAGGGAACTATTAGATACGAGCAGGTAGGACAAAACCGACTTGCTCAGCATCACTATTGATTGCTTAATTGTCTTTTTTTATTATTATTATCAAAAGTACATCACTGTGAGAAAGAAAAACAGCAAATGTGAGGACACATACATATGTGTCTGTACTAGTTTCCATATATCTATACGAATGAATAAAAAATGGCAATCAAAAAATATATTTTTAAGTGACAGCAAATTGCTCATTTACTTAAAAGTGTAATATACTCAAACAGATGCTGTAGTTGCTTTAGTAAATGACTTCAGTATTCCTTTATTTCACAGCTATGTTTTTTAAATACCAGAGTTTGGATTAGCTGTATTGATTAGGGTCATTACTCAGAGCTCCAGCGACAGTCTGTGCAATCAACATAAATTGGTGATAAACAGGATCATTTATTTGGAAGCATCTGGAACATGAAAACATGGGGATAGTCAAAAGATGTGCAAATGAAGACTGTATTTTGCCTTTTATTGTTTCCATGAATATTATTTTCCCATAAATACTTTTTTCCATCTCTTTTCAAACCCTAATTTTTGCTGATTGTGTGCACTGTGCATGTGTAGTAGTAGTTTTGAAAGATGATAATTTAATGGTGGATTTCTCAGTGGGAAGAAAATTAAAATGTACAGCCTTTTGTCTGTGTGGTGAGTTGCTAAATCACTTCCCACAGTATGACACAGCTTGCGGCATTATACATGACATAAAAACTCTTCATTAACATGTGTTGTTACTGTGTCCCACTGTGAAGAATGTGTTATATTAGTTGGTCTGCTCATAAGTAAACCTTATTGTAGGAGAGGATTTTGTACTCCTGTGAATAAGAATTAAATATTGAAATGTATTTTATATTGTTTTATCACAATACAAAATACAAGGAAGTAGGTTGGAAGATCTCTCTGCCCTTAATGCCTAACAGTATTTGTTGTCTCTTCTCCACTGTCTATGTAAACATCTGTTCAACTTTTCTAAACAAAAAGCCTGGAAAAGGAAAGAAATACAATTGACTTTGACAGGGAATTTACTATCTTTTATTAATTCTGCATACCTTCAGCCAAAGTCCACCTCGTCTAGGATTAGGTCAGGAGCTTTCACAAGAGTACTCTGTCATCTGCCTCCATGATAAAAAAAACCTCCAGGGTGTGCAATATCAGGGTGAAATACTGTGTGTTGTGACCTTACCCTGGCTAAGGCTGTTCTTGGACTTACTGCCAGCTGTTTAAGTGCCAGCTGCAGTGTGCTGGCTGTGCAGGTACAGGAAAACACCTCACCTGGTGGGCTTTTCTTCTAAAGAGATGGCCATCGGAGCTTAGGCACAGGAGGTACTGGGGAGGAGGCATACAGACTATAGTACTAACTCAGAACACAGTCTTTTATTTTACTTTTTTTTTCTTTTTATGTATTAAGTGCATAATTGGGCTCCTGCTACAGTTGTATTGGAAAGTAGTTTCAAGGTATATTTGACAGCTGAGAAGAAAGCAGGATGCAGAGTTTGTGCCAAAGATGTAAAAATTAAGGACATCTGCAACCTGATTAATATAAATCAAGTATGCCCCGCAGGCTTCATTGTAACTCGAAGTAAAGGGACAGATGTAAGAATTACAGTTTGAACATGAATGTCTTTTGCCCACAATATATTCATTTGATGCCATATACCATTATCCAGTGGATTTGCATTTTAGTGTCAGAAAATAAGCTTCTGACAACAACAGATGCTTGGTACCCTTGTTTGAAACAACAGTGGACAGAAAAGGCACTAAAGCTAATTCATGTGCTATTAAGAAAATTATTTGTATATTACATTAAAAATGGAATGTAATTCAATAAAGTACTCAGCAGAGGATTCTGGATGGGAAGGCACTTCCATGTGCAAGGTAAGAACAGATAGAAATGGTTGATTAGAAAGAAAGAAAATTCTGATTGATGAATCTCTGTGATGCCTACCTCCCATCTTCGGTACCATGCAGAATTACATAATTATCAATGCCGTGTCGGTTCTTATTGTATTGCGTTAAATGCAGACCCAGAGTGGACATTATTGAGCAAACATATACTTCCTCATTACAGTTATGGTAATGGATTATCACTAAGATACCTACATAAAAATAAATGTCATAAACACACAGAGAACATCAGCTTTTACATCTTTAGCTGTTCTCTCCTTTTTTTTCCTTCTTTTTTTTTGAGTAACTAAACTTTTTGCAAAATGATATGTCATATTTCCTTGTATAATGTTATAAAAATGTATATATTAAAGATTAGCTTGGTTTTACTCTCCAAAAGAACTGGATTCATTCTGATTATCTTCATAATCTGTAAAAACTGAAATATGGCACGTGGTTTTCTAAAATGAAGTTATGGCCTCAGAAACTTGTAGTGGAGTCTTCTGTTAAGGTAGCTTTTGTGTTTTGTTCACTGACAAAGCTAAATATATTTTCCTTAAAGTAGATGCAGTTACTACCAGAAAAATGAAAACCTGTGATGCTCTGGGTAATGTGAATTTTTGCTAGCCTTCCAGCTGGAAATGAACCAGAAATTTGTTAGTGTCACACCTGTCATGCAGCTTCTGCATCATCAGTTTATCTTCCTCCAAGGGAAGGTTAAATGTGTAGCCTTTCATTGCACAGTGTGCACTCTTTGGCTCTGCACAAGGAAGATAAAGCCTGTCAGAAGGAGGGGGTGAGCCACTGGCATTCTTCTGATTTCTTCAATATCAGCTTATTTCACAATCATAAGGCATTTTTCAATTCATTTGCCCTTCAATCCAGACAGAAAACATAATATTGTATAAACAATAACTGACACATCAAATACAGTCAATCCTGGCCAAGTCATACATCCTGGTCAGTTGCAAGAGTAAAGGGGTTGGTATATCCCGTTTTTGCTATTACATCCAATTCTACCCAGATCCTTTTTCCTTGTTCCTTTGTGATACTGAGGATGGAAGAAATCAATTTTGTTAATTTTTTCCCCTTCTTTGCCTCTCTCCATCCATGTTCAATACTCCCGTTTTGATGGGACACCTTAGCCTATTTTCTATCGTATGTTAATAAGCACTTGCAGTCAGCAGGTGCTGGTACCATCACTGAAAATAAGCATCACAACTTCAGTATACAATTCTTCTTAATATAAGTGGAGATGCTAGGACATCCACTAGATTTAAATCTTTAATGAGAAAGATCGAGGTGCAATTTCCCCATTCCTGTCACAGGTTCATCTACCCCAGCTTTCTATTTTGATAATTATTTCCTTTATTGATTGCTTTTCTTGGTTTTCAGTAACTGCTTCAATAATTATAAAGGTGTCCATGAATGCAAGAGGTAAAATAATTTGTATTAGCCATAAACATTGAGCTTTTATGACCCTCAGCTGGAGCATGCCAGAATGATGAAATGAGAAGCAATAGTTTGAGTTTAAAAGTTGCAAATATCCAGATCTTCCTCGTCAGTAAGGGAGGAAAGATCCTGAGCTGTTCCTCAAAGCTAGCTTTGTTTCTTGGGGCTGTGTATACCCCCAGATGCTCATCAGTTCAACTAAAATCTGGCAAATGTTAGGATTTTCTTGTTATTATTACTGATGTTATTACTAATTATTTCTAGTATATTCCTACTATGCTAGTAACCATGGCCACAAAAAGTCTAGTACTCAGGTACTCCAGGACTCCTCTGTCTTGTTTTTCCTCAGAGTGCTTCAGATTTTTAACCTTGGCACTGTCTTCAAAATCCCAATCAGAAAGTAAAGTCGGGGTTCTTGTTTGGTAGGTTTATGCATTTTGGATGGCTCGTCTCCCACTAACAGTGGATTATTTACTGGAGAACAGATGGAAAGCCTGAGGCCACCTCTTTCCCTGCCCTCCCTGCAGCAGGGTCTGAGCACCAAGTGCAGAGCAGCTGGTACAGAGCCAGTTTCCAAATGGCCATCAAGATTGAGCATTGCAATCATTTAACATGCTGTATAGAATAATCCTATATAGGCCCCATCTCCATCATATCCCCAAGATGAGTGGGATAGAGAGACAAGGTTGGAAAACTCCAAGCTACAGGGACATTCCTAAGGCACATAACCTATCAGGATTGCTGGGAATAATAAGGATTTAAGAGACATAAAGGAGGGCATGGGGAAAGGAATGGAGCATATGGTACACACTGAAGTGTAGAAGATGATTGGTAGTGTGAGGGGACACCTCAGGCTCGCCCTGTGGAAAAAATGGCTTGCATGGGGAGAGTGCCAGAGCTGCTCACAGACAAGGAGGGTGGGAAAAGGCTCCTGACAGGATCCCGTCCCCTGAAAAGATGGGAATGGCAGAGCTCCGTCTTACCACCCCAGTCTGTGTCAGGGGTTGGAGAGGGCTGTGCCATAACTTCCCACATCATAGGATGGGGACTAGGGAAAGGGGGGAAGATACCCTCCATTGCCTCGATTACAGAAGGAAAATTAAGTCTCCTAAAAATGCCGGAAAGGCAGCCTTCCTGCTCAGAGGTAGCCAGGCATTTGGCAAGCTTGCTTGCAAATAAAGGGAGGAAGTTCAGCTGGGGGCACTGATTACTTCTGGACACATGTTCAAACCCATAGCTGCTCCTCTGACACTCCCCACCACCAAATACTTAAATAAACTGAGAAAGTTTTAGAACAGATAACCTGGAATCCACCCCAGATCCTGTCACTACACTGCCACCCCTGATAGTTCAGCTAATGTGCTTTGGAGGCATCATGCTATAGACAGAGATGGGAGAATTTTAAGGACCAATCAGTGAATACAACATAACAGTAACTTCAAAAAATAAAAAGATTTTGGTAGAGGTTTTGGTAATTTGGTTTGGGGGTTTGGGGTTTTTTTTTCCTTTGGTTTTTTGTTGTTGTTGTTGTTGTTTTTTTCATTTGTTTTACTGGAAGGATGTTGCACTCCAGTTAATTGCATACTCCTTTCTGAAACCAGAACATCAGAAGTACAACATGTTCCCTGAACTTGATGGAATAAACATTATACCTGGCCCCCTCTGGAGCATTTCCATTAGGGTGCTTCTCTGCTGTCAGTGCATGTGACTTACTGCATAATTAATCTAAAAAGCCCTTAGAAACCAGCCCCTCTAGGGATGGCAGGCATCCTTGGAGGGCTTTAGGTCCATACAGTGGTGCGTAGGTTGCAGCTGTCTCTAAAAGTTCATGTTCCTGATATATTTACTATATGGACATTTCTTTATTGAATATATTTGTTTGTTATCCTTGCAGTGTGTGGCTGAGAATATACTAGAGACTATTCCGGGTTAGATTAATGTTTCTTCTAGACATATATGAGTTAGTAAAAAGTGATCCTCTGGAGATATATTCAGAGTGAAGCCTAAGGTATGCCAATCAGTGGGTGCAACCTCAAATGTATCAAGTACCACAAGCAGCAGGATTGGCTTCTGTAGCAGCTTCTCCAGGGTACAATGCAGTGTCACCCAGGTGTAGCCCCGTTAAGTCTGAACTCTCAGGGGAAAATTTATCATGCTGGATCTGACAGCTTTGAGAGAGGCAAGGCTGCTGCATCTCCCAGGTCCAACCAGTAGCAAGGCTGAAGATGTATTCCCAGCAGGCATGTGCACACAACACACGCATGTGTAACACATATATGTGCATATATACATGGCCAGCCACACCGATCGCAGACAGACACACAGAGTGCTCCCATAAACAGCACCAACAGCCTCATCCTGCTCCCTGCCCTGGCAGAGCAGCATGGAGGTCCACTAGTAGAATATATATCTGTGTAGACATCTATATAGCACAGGTCCCTCTATCAGCTGGGGTCATACACTCAGTCTGCCCGGTAGCTGCTGCTGGATCCCAGTCTCCCCAGTTGCTGGCACCTGGACATACAAGCCTCCGATGTTGACCCATGGTGATGAGTTTCACACCTGGAAAGTGGGGCTGAGGCTCTCCTGGGACAGCTCTAGGAGGGGCCTGGATGTGGTTTCTCTTCTTCCTTAATTTGGGTTGTCACCTGCCTTCGTGCCCCTGTGCTCCTCTGGGCTTGTGGATGTGGGCCTTTGACAGTCCAATGGCTCCTGCAACAGGCATGGAAGCAGCCAGGGCCAGGATATTATTTGGGCTTTCTCACCTGCCATGGTCTCTCTGTGCTCCTTTGTGGATGTGCAGATGAGCTTTTATTACATAATTTAATGTGAACAAACTAGTTTCCACAATAGTAACATCACAGCCATTCTCCCATATTGCTCTGTGCTAGCTACCTTGGCTTCCAGCATCTCAGCTACCTCAGCCAGCTGGGGCTACATATTTCTGAACCCCACTCCATCATGCTGTCCTTGTAAGATGCTGTTATGGGTTTGTGTGGCACGGTTTTCCTTGGTGGCAGGGGAGGGGGGCTGCAGAGGCGGCCCCTTTAAGAAGCTGCTGGAAAAAATTCCCCGTGCCAAAATGTCGGACGTGCCAAAATGTCGGAGCCGCCTGTAGGAGGGGAGTGACAGTGGTAGCGCCTCTGGGAGAACATATTTAAGAAGGGGAACCGGTAGTGTGGGGGTTGGGAAATGTGAGAGGAACATCTCTGCTGATACTGGAGTCAGTGAAGAAGGAGGGGGAGGAGGGGGCGTCTGAGGAGGCTGATGGCCCTGCAGCCCGTGGTGAGAAGGCAGGCTGTCCCCCTGCAGCCCATGGAGGTCCAGGGCAGAGCGGAGGCTCCCGAAGATGGCCGTAACTCCATGGTAAAAACCGCGCTGAAGCAGTGTGTGACTGGAGAGCAGCCCGCGGAAAGGACCCGCGCCGTGGAAGTTCGGGAAGAACTGAAGCCCGCGGAAAGGACCCACGCCAGGGAAGTTTGTGAGGAACTGCAGCCCGCGGAAAGGAACCACGTTGGAGAAGTTCGTGAAGGACTGTCTCCCATGGGAGGGATCCCACGGTGTAGCAGGGAACGAGTGAGGAGTCTTCCCCCTGAGGAAAAGAGCGGCAGAGGCAATGTGTGGCGAGCTGACTCAACCCCCATCCCCTGTTCCCCTGCGCCGCCGGGGGGAGGAGGTAGAAATCATCAGGAGTGGAGCTGAGCCGGGAAGGCGGGAGGGGTGGGGGGAGGTTGTTCTGATGTTTGGTTTCCCTTCCTAATACCCTTGTGTTTTGTTTTTGATTTGATTTGTAGTAAATGAAATGGATTTTGTTTCTTCCCCAAATTGAGCGTGTCTTTTGCCCGTGACCATAAGTGGGGAGTGATCCCTCCCAGTCCTTGTCTCGACCCACGAGCCTGCCTTTGGATTTTCTCCTCATCCCAACCTGGCCGGGGGAGGGGGGTGAGTGAGCGGCTTCGTGGTGCTTTGTTACCGGCTGAGCTGAAACCATGACAGATGCCCACACGATCACACACAGACACACCATCTTTGCTGCCTGGACAATTATTTGAAGCTCTTGCATGTTCAGAGGTGCAGGGTCACACTGCTGCATGAAAGTTAGTCTCCTGCTTCTTTGAAAGTTTTGTTCTTTCATTGTTGGTTTCAGTCTTCCTGATAGAACCAAGTTCTTTATTAAACTGATTCTTACTATTCTTCTTATTAAGCAGAGTCTTATCTGAGAATAGATGTAGCCCTTTAAGCTTCTACCTGATCTTTTCCCAAAAGACAATGTGCTGCAACATAGACCTTTTACCTACTCTTCCTCTCTGCCATGAAGGTGCATTTCACTATGCTTGGCTATAACCAAAACTGACATTTAAATTTTTTGGCAAACTCGGAGGGGAGTAATGCTTGATAATAGTGTCTTTGGTCTTTATAAAGGTGCTTTCACCATTTTAAGCATTGTAACATTCACTTTGAAACCTGTGTGCTCATGAGAGATGACGTAACAGTGGATAGTTTTGCCTAGGCAACACTGGTTTTATTTTCTCCTCCAGTAAATGACAGCGTTAGAAGTCACAGCAATACAAAATCTCTTTATACTCTATTGAACTAAAAAGCAATATTTTCAGAATAATATTTTGTGAACTGACAAGTATTACAGGCATTTCCTGGGAGCAGAACTAGGTAGTACGGTAATACTGAAGCAGTGTGCATATGGACATATGCCAATGCGTACTATGTAATTTTGCCTTTCCTTTAGGGTTCATTTCAAAAAAAGTAGGTTTTTTGAGCTCAAAACACAAAACTGTGTTTTGAACGTTTTTTTCACATATTATTTCATTCCATCAAACAAAGGAAAAAAGCCTCCATATTATCTTTGACGGTCTTCTGTCATAATAGTCCAAAACTCTTTTGGAGATTTATTGATGTAAGTTTACAGTACTTTGATCAAGTAGTGGAAAATATGGGACTGTTTTAAGATGAGCAAATAGCATTGCTTTAGTTAGCATTCAGCAAGTGCTCTTTTCTGACAAGGAATATGGCAGAATTGCAGTACAGGGAGAACAGGTCTTGCATTGATCACTGAAAGTAATGGATCATTGAACTCCTGCATTAATCTGCCCCTCTGGTGTCTATACATTACAAAAATTCAAGCATGTTGCAGATTGCCTGCCTACGATACAACTAGAATGTGAAAGATTTACAGGGTGAATTACTATTGACATGCACCAGGTCACTGAGACTGAACAAGAATTACTGTATTCAGCTTACTGTGAACATCAGCTTTGCCTTTTCATGTCTTCAATCTTCCTGAGGCTAAAGTTCTTTACAAGGACAATGGTTTGTGTTTTGGTTTAATCAGAAGCCTCGGTCATTTGAAAGGTCATGTATGCAAGGAACAGCAAAATCTTTTTTTTAAATGGCCTGTGTGTTGGCTTTTGTGGAGAATTGTGGGAATCAAAATCTAGAGAAGCAATTAGTGGAAATGTATGTCTAAAAGAAAACATAACAGTGATAAGCCTATTATAATCTTTGAATCCAAGCTCCTGCTGGTGTGGGATTGGGTGGGGGTACATTTAACTGATTTTCACAGTCAGTCAGTCGTATTTTTGCACTACAGAGTCTTTTGCAAAACATAAGCCTTTGGAGTTGTTATCAAGGACAAGATCTCTTGTTGCTTAAAAAATTCTTTATATCTAGAAAGTGAGACATAAGCAAACCACATTAAAAAGTCTAAGAATAAAACAAGTCACTTTGGTAATTAGAAGCATTTGAATGAACAGGTTCTTAGTTCATAGAACAAAAAATCATGTCTGGCTGCACTAAAATGAAGGGGGTTACATTCTTAAGCAAAGAAACTCATGTAAGACTCTGGAGCAGAAGTCTGCAAAACAATGCTGAATGAATTCTCTTTACACTGGTGTGATGATACTTCTCCAGATATTTCTCCATTCATCAGTTTCTTATATTTCACCTTTAAGAAAAAGCAAGTAATTCCTTCTGTAAAGCTCAGTATTTTTACTGTATATTTTGCTTTTGAAACATCCTCAATTTCCTGCTGACATAAGGGGAACAAATTGACCCCCAACTCAGAACTATTCAAAGCTAAGTTCTTTTAGAGTCCTTAATGGACTAACATCCTCTGACGTTTGCACTACTAGTATTTGCAAAGTTGCTATGGTAACAAATGTAGTTGTGGTTAAAAAAAAAATAATAATTCTATTTTGCTTAGCCACAAATTCCAGAAGAACTCAGCATGGTTCCAAAAGAACATTTCTGCCAAAATGAATGTATGGTGCCCTTTTTTCTGAGCAATTGTATCTTTAGTGAAATCTAAGTGTACAGGAAAGACTGACCTCTGCTTTGGTCACACTACCTTATGGTCACCTACTCAAATTACTATAAAACAGATTTAAATAGCACAGTGTCCATTTCTTGAAGGAAAGATTAGGGCAGGCCCAAGGGAACAGTCTGTAGCACAAAATGCCTGAGGTTTTTTTCAGCTTCTTTTTGGTCATTCTGATTAAGTAAAACAATCCTAAAGACAGTGTGATCCTCCCCCTTAAATTCCTCTGCTCTGTACTGCAAACCCATCATACATGGCTTAAAGGTGCTTTGACTCTTGAAGGGGGGTCTGGACCTGTGGGCAATGGCATTGGACCCAGGGTTACAAAGATGGCTATAGCAGTTTTTGCCCATATCCATCCCTCTGGTCTTGCAATAAGCAAAGCCAGCTGGGGAGATTTGATCCATTTTCTGTCTTTCAGTAGAAATGGTTGTCAGACTACATCATCATATTTTTTGTGCATGGAACATTTTGCAGACAGGGATCTGAATATGTAGAGATAATGGCTGTGTTGTGAGAAGGGGTCACTAGTGAACTTAACACCCACACAGACCAGCTTCCAAAACACTTGGATGACAGATTTTTGAAGCTATTTTGTCTTTTTTCACAGACACCTATGGCCCTGATACACAACAGGATTCCCTTCCAGGGCACCCTCTTCTAAGTGTGTGGTTAAGCAAGTTAGTTTCTGTTCCAGTGCAGTTTTCATAAGCACCCTGTAATGTCCAAGGAGGGAGGGGAGGGGAAAGAGATGCTCTACATCTTTTTCTTTCTCCATTGATCATACAGGGACAGAAGAGAGATTAATATCCTACCAAGCACTTGACTCAGAGCCTAAAGCCAGTCATAGTCACAAGTCCAAGGCAAAGCTTGCTGTGCGCTGTGTTACCTTCAAGGGCAGGTACTGCTCTCAGTTAGAGGGTGGTAGCCAGCAGCATCTCTCCTGGCTGAGCCTGGAGCCAGGACCTGGAGCTTTCCTTCCTGCAGAGCCAGTCTGAGTATCAGCATAATGATGGCAGTCAGCCAAGTGTGCTCCTAAGTTGCCCGTTAGCTGCATTGCATTCAAACTCCAGAAGAGAGCTTTGTAGGGTAAGCTGTTTCACCACCAACACTCAAGATCCCATGGTGTTTCAAAGACTCAGATACTTCAATTAGGCTGTAGTCATGGTTAGGGCTTCTATAATTTAAATGGAAGGTAAATCAAAGTTCAAACTCATTCCCTGTCCATGGCTTAATGCGCAATGTAAACGCTGCTGTTGTCCTGGTAGGTCAAAGACCTATAGTGGAACATGCTGGAGAGAAACAACAGAAGGAAGATAAAATGGCTTTGAAGTTTTGCTGATAAATTTAGATCCTGATTTTTAAAGGTGAAAGATAAGAAATTAATAAGCTGTTGATTTTGTCTCAAAGCTCTGGGTTTAGATGATAAGGTTTGCATTAAAGTGTGAAAATACTTTTTTTGATCGTGTGGGAGAAAGTGTCACCGCTTCTTTCTAAAAATACAGGAAGAATGTTGGTGGCAGGAGAATATGTTGAAAGACTGTCTTGTTTTAACAAGCAAAAGTAAAAACGGTGTTGATATTATTCCTGTAATAATAATTTCTGACAGATAATCCTTAATTTATTTGAAATCCAGAATTAAACAGAATCATGTTACCCTAGATGTCAAAATCAGTATTGTCTTTTTTGTCTTGTTACAATTCTGTTTGAAATTGATTTAAGGGGAATTTGCTTTGCTTTGACTTCTCTCTCTCTCTCTGTGTCTCTCTTTTAAGGTCAACTCAAATCAAAACATACTCTTGGGATAATGCCCAGGTTATTTTGGTTGGTAACAAATGTGACATGGAGGATGAACGGGTAATCTTCACTGAGAGAGGCAAACATTTAGCAGAGCAACTTGGTAAGAAAAGAAATGACAAAATCTTCATGACTGCTTGTGAGAATGCACAAAATAATGTCATTAATTGCTAAACTACTTGTAATAAAATGTTCATGATACAGTCACTGTAAAAGAATAGTGACCTGGAACACCACCTCCCTTTTGTTTCCACAGGCTGAGGTCTGAACTGTCCTTGTTGATATGACTAATGCTGTAACATCGCTAGAATGGACATGTGTCCAGAGATGACCTTAAGCAGAGCTGTGACATGTCTGTCATCTAAAAGTATCCACAAAACCAGTACAGACTCAGAGGCTGACTTATACTAAATACATATCTGATAAAATGTTCTTTATGCTGTTCCTTAGGTAGGAAGTGCACTATGGCCTTTGTGATAAGCAGCAAGATTAGGCACATGTCTGTATATATACGTTTAGATAGTTATAGCTATAGGCAGATACATCCTAGCCAGTGAAAAATTAAAAATAAAACACCGACAAACCAACAAACAAAATGAGGAGAGGAGAGATTAAAGAAACAGCTTACTCAAAATGTGAACTACACCTTTTTGCAAGTTGAGAACATTTGAATTATGATTTCCAATACCAATAATCCAAAACAGGAAGATCCCAATATCCAAATCCCACTGCTAACAATTCACCTACTGCACATTTACACAGGTGTAAATAACATGAACCTCTGTTTCGTAAAGTCTCCCTCTAGGAGGCAAATGTTGTCCACACAGAAAATTACGGAGTGTGAACATCTCTGTTCTTTCTGTTTCTGACCAGCAGTGATATCCTTTCATACCATGAAATGTTTTTGAGGTGACACTGGCCAAACTGTAATGGAAAATCTCTAAAGCATCATCATACCACTACTACCTGGCCGTTTTTTTTCCTTCAAATTTGCTGATCTCTGTAGAGCATGCTCAGCAGGTGTACAGATCAAACCCTGGCATCATTTGAGGTCAATTTCTGTGCTGTACTGGGCATGGGTTTGTTATTATTTTTAAAACTGACTATAGTAAAGGCTCAGTCTGGTGATTATGTGTGTAACTAAGATCTCATTGTCACTGTTCCTATATAGGTGTTTAGAGGAAAGGCCATTGTAAGAGTGACTGTATGGGAAACAGAGATGGTGGCTTTTCACAGTATACCACCTGTTCTGGATATAATCCCTTGCTGGTGGTTCTTAACTTACATATATTCATAGCTCATTAACCTTATTTTTTAAAGTAATTTTTCTAGTTGTACAATTGCTTGTCCTGGTAAATAATTTATCAGAATAACATATCTTCCTATTGCATCTGTCTAAATAAGTGTTACATATGTGTAAAAGCATGCCTCAAAAGTGTACATTAAAAATGACCATAAATTAGTCCTTGAAAGGTGACAGAAAATATTTAACAGTGGGTTATGTCCAGAAAAATTGCCAACATTTGTGAAGAACTGAGTTTCTAAAACTGTTTGCAACAAAACCAAAATGGTTACCATTGTACCTGCTTTAACATAGGATATTTTTCTTTGCAGAAACATCTGTCACTTTGTATATATTTCTATAACCTGTTCTTCCCTCTGTAAGCATTTCTAATATTTATTCATTTTACTAGGAGCTAGGGAAGTGTATTCAATGGAGAAAGAGATCCGAAAGATATAACTGTGTACTTTTACCCCAAATTTAGACCAGACATTAAAATGTCTGGCAATAAACATAGATTTGCATTGTGGAGTTTGAAGATTTTTTTTTAAGTCACGTAACTAATCTGAATTTCTATTCCTCAAACAATTTTCCTATAGAAAGATTAATGCATTGATTTGACAAGGAATCCCCAAGGTCATGAATTTAGCAAGATGAGAAGTAACTTTGCAT
>VYZV01022527.1:952-15297 GCA_013401275.1 Pandion haliaetus | reverse complement strand
GTCAAGAATCCTCAGCTGTAATAACCAATGCTTGGGGGAAAAAAAAAAAGTAATGAGATAGATATCAAAACTCATGTTTCAGGCTTTAAGCAAACTCCGACTCCTGGGATTTAGAAATAAATCTTTATGGAAACAGATTATCCTCTATTCCCATCTTTATCTACTCTGGGGCTTTCTTTTCTCAGATATACGTCCTGTGGCTATGTCAAGGCAGATTATTGTATTCGATAAATTGTGGCTCTGATCCTGTATGTCATTTACTGTACTCAGACTGCACACACAAATGTTTATATGTTTCCTGTACAGCTGTAATAATTTCTTAAATCTGCTTGGAGATTGTGGGAGGTGGTGTCAGGAAAAGCAGAAGAATGAGTTTCCCTGAATTGTAGTAAGTGCTCTGGCCACGCTGGCCAGTTTGAAGGGCACTTGTTGTGTCAAACACTTGGGACTGCCTTTTCTTTCTCTGCCAGTGAGTTGATAAGATCTCCTGTGGGCACATTTTTAAAATAATTATATAGATTTTTGTGTCCCACAAGACATTTTAAGACTGTGGGCCCTTTGAATGCCATGGTCTGCAATGTTGATTGCAGCCACAACTACAAGCAAACACAGCACACAAGTGCTGTACAAACAGCAAGTCGTGAAACACTCTGTTCTCAAGTGTGGTTTTATTTTCAGCCCTGGTTTATTTGAAGTCACTGAGAAAATGAATATGTGTACATTTTGGGCCTTGTTTTCAAAAGGTCAAAAAGAGCACTGGGCACTTAACCCTTCAGGAAATATGGTGTCATGCTGAGAACAGCATCGAAAAATTGTGCCTTTTTTGTGGCTGCAGACCTCTTTGAGAAGTGTGGCCTTCATTTTTATTAACAAGGTGTAATCAATCATTTCTTTAAATATCTCACTTATTTCTCAGGTATAACCCAAACAAGTGGTTCAGATCAACCAGCAATAGGCCTTGTTACCTGCGAAAGTCTGGCTAAACTAGTTAAGTATCCTGTGGCAGCTCTGAGTACCTCTCTCATAACACTCATGCAAGTTCACAAAAGAGAAAAAGAATGGTTAAGAAAACCAGAGCTGACACTGAAGGGAAATTAACAGAATGTTTATGAAGACAGAATTTGTCTTGTTTCCATTTTAGATTTTTTTTACATTTGTTGTTAATGACATAGGCAATATCACCGCAGATCATTCCTGCAGGTAGCATACTACCTTACCTACTGTTATGGCCAGAAGTAGGTGCCTTGTGAAAGATATAAAAGGGCAAATATACAGTGATAATTTCCTAGACTGTAGCAAATTATATTTGTGGGTCTCACGAACCAAAGGCAGTATCTTTATATTCAATAGCCCTTTCATGATTTTTTCCCATGAATTTGTCCAAGGATGTCTTTGAAACCATATAAAATCTTACCATCCACAACATCCTTTAAATATGTGCAGTTTATCCAAGCTATCTGCTTCTGCTTTGAATTGGCCACTTCCTAGTTTTATCTGACGTTTCTTCACTGTTGTATTCTGAGAAACAATGAACAATTGTTTGCTGTTACCTGCTTTGCAACACCGTTGGTTTCAGAGACCTCTATCATACCCCTCCACTGTCTCCAGGCTGAAATTCCCAGACTATTTCATCATTCCAGACACAAAGACCACGTCACACCTTAGCCATTCCTTGTCACCCTATTCTGTACTTTTTGTAAGTGGTACAGGCTTTTTTCAGAAATTAGTTCATGGTTGTTTAACTTAATATCATCATTAAAAGAGTAATGTTAGAATGAGTTGAAAACAGAGGTTCAAATAAATTCAGTTGAGTCATGTAACTTTACCTCACAGAGATACCATACTGAGAAAATACAGAAACATGACAAACCAGCCAGTAGAGAGAACTAATTAACGTAATGACACAGGAAACACAGCAAACACATTTAAACAAGTTTATGCACTTATCACTACAAAAAAAAGGGTGTGGAACATAATGCTTATACTATTTTGTCTCTTCAAGAATGTTTGCTCTGAGCACTACATGTATTGGCTATTGAATGAAACCCCAATATATCAGCACTTACATGCTTTAAAGCATTTTAGTAAAAAAGGCTTGGAACTTCTTGCAAGCAAAATGCATGCACACTTGCCAGCTGCATTACTTACACAGCTTTTCTGACATTCATCTCATGCATCTCAGCTGAGTTCAAAGCTTCATACATTCATAAAAGTTTGGTGTCACTTGTCAGAATAGAAATAAAAAGAATGACTGACAGATGGCATGAATTTCTTGGTTCATTTTATTTGCGGTCTCTATGATACATTGTGATCTACATTCTGGCAAAGGATTAGCAGGCACAGGTGCACACAGAGCTTTGAAGAGACTCTGAGTAACTGCATGTGCAAATGGACAGTTGCATATGTAGTTTGACATACAGTTTCTCCATTTATTTATGACAATTTGCTGTGCATGCAAATTACGTACATAATTTTATGTGTGTTCTTTGGTTGCTCATGTGCTTCTGTACAAGTCCTATTTGTTATGTGTGTGCTACAAATTATTTCAACACTCATTAGTTTTAAATTGCAAGTACTGCCATTACAGAGTGTATTAGATCTTTAAGACGAGGGCGCCTAAGGTTGCTGCAAAAGTACAATCCTGCCATAGGTCCAAGCCACACCTATTGTGCTTATGCTGCACTGGGTACTATGGGGGTACTACAAGATCTGCCCCAAATGTCTGGCCACCTTTTCTGTAAGGTCTTGTTTGTCATGTCCCACCTTTTTGGCTCAGGCTGCTTAAGGCTCTGGGGAACGGAGCTGTTGTATCATATAAATGTTAGCTGGAAGGGACTTCTGGTGATCATCTAATGTGATGACCTGCGAAAATGTACCTCTGGCTCTATGTTTGGTCTAGCAGTTTTCAGGGCAATGCCCTTCCCATCGGATTTTCTGTGCCTCCACTTTTCTTACACTCTGCCACATGGGGTCACCTGTGGCTGGGGGCATCCAGCACATCTGAGCACACCTCAGGGCACACTCACCTGCTTTCTAAATGTATCCTGGCACACTCTCTCTCCCAGAGGCCACCAACCAATGTCAGAAAACACAACGAAACCAGCCCTTTCTGGCTGAGCTCTAACATTCCCTTCCGCAAGGGCTGGCAGAAGCCGGCCCTCACACTCCATTCAGGGTACCTGCAAGGGGCTCTGAATGCTATGTGCCCCAGTGTCAGCAGTGCCTGGGGCTTCAGTGCACCTCCACAGCTTGTCATTCAGAGAGGTAGTCATTTTACCCCTCACATTTTATACACATACCATATTTTGCATATTTTGGGATGGGTTTCCCCTCTTCATCCTTTCTTTTCTCGTCTCTTAGGCCATTTCTTCCTGAAAGCCTCTATTTTCAGCTTTTTTTTTTTTTTCTTTCCCTCTTTTCATTTCCAGTGCTTTGAAAATAAATTCCACCAAAAATGAAAAGAAAATTTCTCGCTTCAAATCAAAATCAGCCCACCTTGCCTATTTTGTTTCCATTTTGTTCTTGGCTCAGGCTTGTATGTACATAATGGTCGTGCTCGGGAGATGCCAGAGACCAAATTCAGGGGTGATTAGATTTCTTCAAATTAAACCCATTTATCACCCCAGCAAGGCTGAAAGCAAAGTGTTTGTCATCGTTGTGTGCTCATACAGGGTGCAATTCGCATCCAGCGCTTCTGTGTGATCTGACAAGCCTGCAAGACCAGGCCTGCTGCTGAGATGGGGCAGGAACATGAGTTTCTGAATTCTGCTGGGGCTGGGGCACAGGACAGCAGCTGCCCGGCATCAGGACTGGAGTGAACCATCACTTGCCATGGGGTATGAGCCCTGGGGGGTTAATGTGTATCTTAGGCATTTGTGGGTACACTGTGGGTATTGGATATCTGTGAGTTTAGGCAGCAACTGAAGAGGCATTTTTAGGCTGCAATTTTGGCGTCTAAATCAGGAATGAAGTGGGACTTGGCATCTCAGCACACAGCTTGCTAGAACAGCAAGTTCTGTTTTGCCTGCATGGCTGGCTGGAGGCTGTGGTGCAGAAGGCAGGGTCGCCAGCAGCTTTGAGAGCATGGACATATGGCTGCGTCTAACTTTGCATTAAAAATGAAAATAATTGGGCTGTGCAGAAACATGCCTGTTCATAGTTCCATCCTTCACTGTTTTTTAGCTCTTTTTAAAGGGCCAATATTAGCGCCAGAGGAAGGAGACAGACTGACAGCACTGACAAACACCAGAGTCTTCTGTTCAGTTACAACATACACAGGGTATTGGCAGAGCAATTAAAGGCTCCAGTTCCCAGGAAGTTTTTTTACAGGGGGGAAATGCCAACCTGCCGTTGCTTTCACACACTTGGAGCTGTATTACAGGAAAGTTACTTAATGACAATGAGAAGCAAGGGCTTGTGTTTCTTCAACAAATGTCTCACATAAACAAACAAAAAAATTTCTTTGCCAGGAATCTAATTTCCCAAATGCAGTCATTTAAGAAGTATCTGGAAGCCACAATCAGAATCAGTGCAACTGGAATTTATACAGAAACCTTCTGTCCTGAAAGACTGGAAAAGAACATGTTTGCTAGAGCATTACCAGTAACTGCCCCTAAAGTCTGTCCGTTCTGTCACAGCTGAGAGTGCACCTTTAGTGATTTTTTTAAAATAAATTTGGCAACCCTAAAGGTTGGATAAATATCTGAGCATTTCTGTTAAGAATCTTTACGCTAGCTCTATCCAGAATAGTGCTAAAGAACTGTTCTTTGCCCAGGTAATATTAGCAAAGTCCTATTTGGGGGTTTAATGTTGTTTTAATACTTTTCTTAACATAGTCCAGCCCTCGGACTTGTTTGGCCAGCAGAGGTCCCATCCAACTGGCGTACAAAGCAGAGCACAGTGTAACCAGATCTGCTACCGTAATTGCAGGTGTAAGAGATACTTTGAAGTACAGCAGTGGTCATCAGCTATGTTCATCCCAGCTTCCTCAGAGAGGTGACCTTTGCAATCATGACACGTGTGTCTGTCTCTCTCTGAGAGAGGGGCAGAGGTCTCAAAGATATTAACAGTTCTGAGGAAGTGGATATCTGAGCACAGAAGAAAGGTCTTGCAGTTGCCTTGACTGACAGCCTGCGATGTGAATGCAAACCGTATTAGATACTAATCACAGCAAGCAAGAATGCAAGTGCCTGCCAGTGCCCCCTGAGAACTGACCACAGGGTGCAAATCCAAGAAAATAAGGCATCATTAGCTTCTCTCCTTTATATACTATGACTTCGTTAAATGATTCATTCCCATGGCTTCCTAGATTTTGCCTTTTGTACACCGCTGTGTTACAAAGGGAGCAGCTTCCTGCAGCCACTTCTTGCTCTGATGTTGCAGTCTCCTTAAAATACTGGATTGAACAGGGCACTGGCAAGAGCAGCACTAAGGATCACAGTGCAAGCTTGTCTTCAAGGAAGGATAGTTATTGCGGGAACACACCCTTGGGGACATCTGTTAAACATAACATGAGGGGTGGTAAATAAAATTGGCTTGGTGGTGGACAAACACTCTGAAACCAGAAGGTCTTCATGATCAGCTGGTGAAACATTAGCATAGCTCTTGTCTGTATTGTCCGTGGAATTGTGCTTAAAATTTGCTAGCTAGTGTGTCCTCTTGTTGTCATGTTTTCTCAGGAAGATGAGAGGGTGCAGAATGTTCCTTCCTTTGGATATGGCTCTCCTCTCTGGTTTTTTTTTCTTCCTTATTTTTCAAAAGCAGGCATAAACAAGTGTTAATGAGCTTTGACAAAGGAGCCTCTGCAGATCCAGGACAAGTGTAAGGCAGAGAGGGTGCTAAGTCAGTAATTCAGGCTGTTTATGTGTTTCAGGGAGGCTATCTAAACTGCTCTGTGTGCATTATATCTCACCAGGTGAACAACAGCACCATGCGGGTGTCCTGGCTGGCCCCTGCTGCTGTGGCCAGTGCTCTGTGGAGGCTGCTGATAACTTGCCATTTTTCTTTGAGTCAATACTATTGGAAAGAAGGTAGATAAGGGAAAGAGACATAGTGTAAGGATAGCAAAAGGAAAAGGAAATTAAGCACACAAGAAGCATTTAAATTAGAACATCCTGATGCATGTTCCACACACACTGTTCACATGTTCAGGCAGCACTCTGATATTTTGGATTTTCTGTTTCAGCTCTGTTCTGCCTTACCTATTCACTTGCCTCTTGGGCTTTGTCGTATCTTTGCAGTAATCTGCTCTGCCCAGTCTCATCCACATCAGCAGTACAGATCATCATGGGTGGGGGGAACATGCTGTTCTTTGAGCCCTGCTGCTCTGAGCATCACTGGAGAGTTGCCTCACTTCAGGCTTATGCTCATATGGAAAATTTTTCTCTCCATTAATAACAAGTAGTGTAAAAAAAGCCCTGAAGAAACCATTAAAAGGCATGGATCTGAGGCCCTTCATACACAGGCATTTTAGAAGATTAGAGTGTCTAAGCACTATTAGTAAAATAATTGGAAGACAAGTCAGGAGGAGAGGTCACAGGGAAAAAGGTCTGCAAAATATTCCATAATAAAATGGAAAACAACCAGAATTCAGGTATTTATTCCAGGCACACTCTGCTAGGAAAAATGCTCCATATCTCTTTGAAACTGTTCCACAGACAGCGTTTCTGTTAAACAAAAAAAGAAACCCTAATTTATTGGGATCTTTTGCATAACTTAACACTCGTGGGGAATTGAATCCCCTACACAGGACAGTCAGTTGTTGTGCAGATGGCAACAGGAGCTTCTGTTGTGAGAGTCTTTGGAATGGTGTCTTCAGCTGCATCAAATAAGACTCTCTGAACTCCTGTTCTCCTGAATTCTTGTAATGCAGCTGGTCCTACGTGCCCACTACATACCATGATCCTTTGGCAGCGATTACTTTAAACTGTGCACAAAGTATCTCTTAACTGGCTTCAAAAGACTGTGCTGTGTGACCATTTCTGCATCTGCAAGGACAGTTTCAACAGACAATCTTGTGTGTCTTACCTATGTGCAGCTGAATCCATTCTACAGGAGGAACTGCCCTGGGGAGGAGCCCACCAGCATGCCCTGTTCTCTTCTTAGGATGTTTATCAGCACACTGAAGCATATAAATAGTTCCTATCAGATAGCCTATGCACAGCAGGGGCTGCTTGGGGGAATCTCTAGGACTGTCCAAAATTCCCACCTGTAAAAAAGGTCCAAAATTCCCTGTTCCTTTAAAGAATAAAGCAAATACTTTGTTGTGGAGGCAGCTGGGGGTTCAGTCAGTTTCTTACAGGTCAGTGCATTGTCTCATCTATGCAGGAAGTAGCTGGGGAGGTCCTGGATCACCCAGGCAATTAATGACTAAGTTGATGGGATGTGTATACACACACAGCCTGATACCCAGCTACACCACTACTGTGACTGCAATATCCTTCTTATACCAAAATCGGAACTAAAATTTCATAGGTTTCATCACAGCTGTAGTGTCTATTTTTATATTATTTGAATAAATATGTTTGTGCTTGAACACTCTGTAAGCCTCTATTTTACTTGGAGAATGGGTGCCTTTAAGTTTTTTGCAGTGTTCTTATGCAGAACATCCTCCATGGTAGTGGGCCTGTTTTCTTGATCCTGTCCACGTTACATTATTTCCTGACATGGGTATCCTCTCCTCTTTGTGACTCTTTTCCTTTCACTTTCTGCTTTTCTCTGTCCAGATGTCTTACCTACCTGTCATATATGACATTTCACGATCTTCTCATGTACCAGTTATTCTGTCTTCTTATCTGTAAAAGCTGCTTCCCTCATAAATGTCCTTAAGATTCATTCTTCTTCTTCTCATCTTCTCCAAGGCTTTGGTGTGCCATTTCTCAGGCACCTTCCCATTGTCCCTCAACCCTTCTGCCCTCTGGTCCTGCTTGTTCCTCTTTGGAATGGCTGCTTTCCTCCTGCTTCCTGTGGAGCAGACACTAACAGTTGTGGAAGGATCTGACTGTGTTGCTGTGCTGGAGTTGCAGCTGGGTTTCAACACAGAGTACTGAAAATGTAGAGGATCTTCCTTCCCCTAAGCAGTCCCCAAGCGAGCTGAACAGTCTTCTCCTGCATGGAGCTCTGCAGGAGGGCTCAGGCCACTAGCAAGTGAGGCTACACTGGCTTTCCCCATTTTCCTTCTAGTTCAGAACAAAGGAGGCATGTAAGCCAAGCTAAACCAAAACAATGCCATGTATATTCAAACCTCCTCCCAGTATGTGATTTCTGTAGACAGTCTTTTATTTTGCACAGTTTTCCTGCTTTCCAGAGAAATGTGGAAAGGAAAGTTTTCATGGCAATGTATGCTCATACCTGTGAGGTTATACTTACACTTCTTGCTGATATTAATAGAAGTTGTATGACCAAATCCCTGTACAATATTTATATCTCTTATTATCTAAACTACCTATGAACACTAACTTTGGCCTGTGTTTAGCTCCTATGCATTTAAACAATTTGGCACTTTGTGACATTTCAGCCCAGGGCACCTTATGTAAATTAAAAATATGAAAAAAATTCAGAACAGAGTTACATTTTTGCATTGTATATTAATGCATGCTGGGATATCATGCCAAGCTAAATATAATTATCCACTGTAATTCTACACTAGCACTCAAACATGCAAAAGCTAAATGGTAAGCAGTTATATGACTGAATGTACACATTACATCCTGTTTAGATGGCATATTGAATATATTATACTAATGTGACTGAAGTAGTTGCATTTAAATTTCAAGTGGCCTTTCGAAATAGAAGATTAACCCATTCACTAGAAAACACACACAACATTAAAAAAAAACCCAAACCACAAAAAGGTGTTTTCTGCCCTTCTGCCAAGAGTTTCAAGAGATTGACATTTTCTTACTGGGATTTTTCTTGAAATTAAACATGGTAGTAGTTGCACATTGTTATTCAGATTTAATCAGAAAGAATCAAAATAGTTGTACAAAGGCTAAGCCACTTCTGTGAAATTACCAGTGGATTAGATGTTTTGTAAACTGTTTTAATATTGAACCCTTAGGTAGTGGAAAGGCAGAATTAGGAGAGAGTTTTAAATTGCCAGGGAACCCTCAGGTGAGCAATGTGGTAGCTGTGGGAAAAGGTGGAGCATGGGGGAAAAGGCTTAGAAAACAAACAAATTAAAAAAGATAAATGTTTTGCAAAGGAAACAAGAACATGGAAAGACCCAGGGCTGGCAGAAGCCTGCTGGATTGCAGGCTGACCAGCAAGTTGCAAACCTGGACCAAATGAAGGAGGCAGACGCAGGGGATGAAACATGGGACAAATGGGAGCAGAGAATAGAGATTAGGAAAGTTTGCTCTGCTCCATAAAGGTTTCCAGTGTCCCTTCTGGGTTAAGGATAGCTCTGATTTTTGCCTTTGGGGAAGTCATTGGGAATGGACAGATAAAAAGTCCTTCTATATAAATCATTTAAGGAAGTTTTCTTCCTTACGTGCATTTGTGTATTTTTTATTAGTTTGGTTTGTGAGGTTGGGAGTCCCTTTCGTCCCATGGATTCACCTCTAACTTAAGTAGATATCAAATTGCAGAAATCTCCCTTGTCTTTTTTTTACCTGGTTATTTCCAAACACAGTTGTCTGTTTTGGCACCAGAATAATGACACAATGGAAGTGGCCATTTCCAGCTGAATAGTGCTCAGAGGAACATAATAGTTAGAGATGGAGCAGTAGATTATTCCTTGCAAATGGCTGGATATATAGGGCATTTCTAAGATAATAATACTCTCAAACTGGTGTCATTTTTTAGATTAAAATGTTTTAAAGCAGAATTTGTCTAAGGGAATGTATTTGGGCCAGTCCTGATTTTATCTGCCTTGGTATAATCTGAACAGTGTTAGTGTACTTACTCTGTGTTATAATTTTAACTGCTCTTCCAATATCCCTCTTTTATATGTGTGTTCTCATGTTTGCTTTCTGAGTATCTCTCCGTTCTTCTTTGCCCAAGAGAAGTTTGTATATTTATTGGAGATACTGGAATATGCATGGAATATGAACGTGTTGTTTATTTTCTTAGGATTTGAATTTTTTGAAACAAGTGCCAAGGATAACATTAACGTCAAGCAGACGTTTGAGCGACTCGTGGATATCATCTGTGACAAAATGTCGGAAAGTCTGGAGACCGATCCCACCATTGCTGCCAGCAAGCAGAATACACGGCTAAAGGACACCCCTCCTCCACAGCAGCCCAACTGCAGCTGTTAATGCAGCTATCAGCAAAGGCAGCTCCAGTGTGTTCTGTTGCCAACAGAGTATTTATGAATGGTCTATATGCCTTTATTTATACTGTCTTATTAATTTATTTGGGAGAAAAGTCTTTTATTTTACATCAGCAGCTGGTCAAGTATATGTATAGAGATGGAGAGGCTATTAGTGTGGAAGGATGATCCATTTTTTAGCATCTGGCTTTTGCATGCAGGAGGGCTATTAGTTTCTCTTTTCTTTTTATTGTTTTACATTGCCCTTACTTCAGCTGGTGCCATGTCCTCAGACCACATTTACCTACAATTGAGTCTTGCTTCATCAGTTTCAAATTTTAGAGTTGGATCCTTAGGGTAGTGGCCAAGGTGTTTTAGAATAAGCTTCCTGATGCTGCTTACATTTTCTCCTGACTGAAAATCAATTTAGAAATATTCATCTGGTGAGCCAATCCCTCATTCCGTCCAGATCATTTGTATAAGGGACACTTCCTGGAGCATATTGCCTTGGCATATCTACACTCATTATGTTACACATCATGGCTGATTGGAAATTGCAGAAGTTAGAAAGAAGATAGTTTCTGGACCCAAAGCCACCAAACTGCCCTGTGAGTTTCCAACTGGATGTAGGGATTCAGTGCAGCCCTGCACAGATATTAGGTACTTCATCCTGTTTGGATAGCTAGTATGTTACATTTCCATGGAAGCTGCATATCTATCTAATACCTTTCTGAAACTGGACTGAATTTCTCATTCCATCATTACAGAGATCCTGGTACTACCTACAGCAGTAGTGGAGGGCTGACTAGCTCTTTCAATTTCTACCTGTATGAGATATTAAACACACAGTCTTATATCACCCCTGACAGAGCCAAATCCATTGCTCTCAGTTGTTCATAGCCAAAAACCATCTTGTCATGATGCTGTCAAACCTGCACACTTACGTTTTCAGGAATTTCATCTCCCATTCAGTCACTGAGGCAACCATCACCACAATGGCTACAAATGCCTGTGTTTTACTAAGACCTATTGCAGAAGTGCTGCTAGTATCAGTGAACTGGAGTTTGACCTTATTTTTACTTTGATGAGGATATCTATTTTGACAAGACAATCAGAATTTCGCAATATTTTTAAAAAACTTTAGGAGTAATAAAAATTTGTCAACATTTCTAGTGCTAGGCTGAATACATTCATAATATCAGCAAAAGGCTGTGAAGATAGCAGAATAAAGTACACAAATTCTTTTTTAATAAAGTGTTAAAATTAGTCATATTTCATGGTTTTTAAAAGTATTTCTCTAGCAATTGGTGGCAGTTTCTTACATCTGTGCCCTGAAGTATTTAGTACAACTGCTTTACTTGTGTCACAGTGACATTTTTTTAACTAAATGGCATAATTGAAGAATTGTGAACTGTTTTATTGTTCCAATTAGACAGAATTTAGGACAATTTATTAAACTGTCTGCAATGGGAAAAATTGGAAGACAAATTAAAAAAAGGAAGTAACACAAGGTACTGCAAACTGCTCACAACTGCAAAGAAATCCCTCATTACACATACTACTTTATTTGAAGGTAATTTATATAACTCCTGAAACACATTAAGAGAAAATGGTCACTTTTTTTTAACTGATTAAATAACCTACATACACTTTGACACAGTAAAAATTACCTCCAAACAAGGCATATAGACACATGTAAAATGGATATGCCACCAGGGTGCTACATTGGCTGCCTAACTTAAATGAGTAAATGTTCTTTCTTCAGTCTGGGGTTTTAAACCATGTCTGTCCTGTTAGCTAGTTTACTTACGCACTTCTTTTCCTATTTGACACGGAGACTGGACTTCACTTGTTTACTTCCATGAAGAGAAAGCACTGTCCTCTTTGGGGCTGATGAGCAGCCAGGTGGAAGAGGCATGTGCTATCCCAACCATAACCCTATATCTCTCCAGGGATGCTGCTTTTCTCTCCCCCATCTAAGGCAGCATGTTGATAACTGTGCTGAGAGACTTTCATTAATACCTCTTCACCCACTAGGTACCAGCTGCTTTGGAAAAAAAGAAGGGATAAGAAGCTGAGGAACCTTTGTGTGAGATGGTGGGCATTTTTCTGTCCTTTTCTTCTTGTGTGCAGTTATTCCCACTGGAGAAAAAGGAGCAGGGAAGGCTTGAGACAGCACTCAGCTTCAGCCCTCAAGTCCTTTAGAAAAGGTTTAGGTTGTATTATTCGTCGGAGCCATCTCAGGCAAGGCAAGGAGAGAGGAGGACATAGTCCCCTCTTACATGAACTTGGGCATGTCCTGGATCATGCAGCATGGCTACAAGTGCAAGTATTCTTCCAGCTTTGCTCTGGGATGCTTGCTGCAAAATGGTCATCTCCTGTGCACATTGTAACAAGGAAAAAGACTCCAAGATGCCCCTTTCTACAGCCACACTGTGCTTGTACTCCATTGCAATGAATTCCAGACCCTCCCTGCCTCTTTATGACCATGTGGACTCTAATCAGTAGTAGCAATACATTATTAGCACATATCTTTCTAAAGAAATTGAGTGATAGATAAATAGATAGTTCTTCGCTTAAATAGGATTAATTAATTGCTTTTCATTTTGCATCAAAAGTCTGGGCAAAAGAGTAACAGCAAAATCAAAGAGGGAGAATCTCTCTGTTGCATTTCTGAGACACCTAATCTCTCAGGCCTCCAACGTGTCTGACCTTCTGCATAGTATGGGGAGGATGGAGGAAGCAGCTGCCAGAGCAACATTGTTCTTTAGACTGCCAGTCAGGTGTTACAAGGAAAAGGCTCATCTGAAGTACGGCAGCAGAACCAGTCAGTATTTAAAAACTCCTAGGATCTTTGTATTGACACTCAGACATTGTCATAGAATTCAGAATTAGTCCAATTTTTAAAGTGTTCACATCAAATCCTTGGAGGTTTTCAAGACCAGACTGGCTAAAGCCCTGGGCAGACTGCTCAAACTTCTTATCTGACACTGTTTTGAGCAGGAGGTCGGGAAGGATGACATGCTGATGTCCCATCGAACCCAAATTATCCTATCACCACCTCCTCTGAAACTGACAATGTGTGGAAGTTCAAGTAGACTTTGTCTTAACAATCAGGGTTACCTACTGTTGAAAGAGTAGGCTTTCATTTTCCATCACAGGTTGGCTTTTGCAGCCAAATGTTTCACAGCAATATTGAGTTTTCTGCTATAAAGTTTGGTCACGTGTAGATCAGGATCATCATGCACTCAGTACCTCTCTCAGCTGGAACCTGGCTATTGTAGAGAAACACAAAAGACTGAAAGGCTTCTGAGAAGTAACTTACTATCCCTTCCCCAAACTTTGTAAAGATTTAGTCTGAATTCTGAGGGAACTAGCAGGATTTGATTTTTCATTCTATTTAAAATTATGCCTTGGCCTGTTTGCAGGGTAGGATATCCAAAAGCAGCCTGTGTCAATCTATTTTGGCTCCTTCAATCTAGTTCAGCTCCTATTGATTTATGTGATAGAACTGCAGTTTTCTTAAATGCAAATGGAGTTAGACTGAACACTTTTGTAAATCCCAGCCTGATCAAGGGCCAAAATTTAAATGATCAATGGCTTGTTCCTCACACATATCCAATAGTCACTTACTATGAGTCATTGGAGGAGACAGGATTTGGTTAGGTCCCTGATCTATCCACTGGTGTAGCACAGTTCTGTCAAGAGAAAGTACCAAGCTAAAAAGCATTATATTTTAGTGATGGAAGAGGGCTGGATCATTAAATTGAAACCTGGGATAAGAGATCCAAAACTACTTTCAGCCTCATCACAATTCTTGGTGAAAAAGTACTTACACACTTTGTGCTAATTTGTTGTCACCCTCAACACAGATACAGGACTGAATGTCAGGGAGCCTTATTGGTCCTGCTGCAGAGAACCCCTTCAGCTGAGATTTAGGCCACTTGGTGAGACAGAGTAGTTGACACACAGAGCACGTTAAATTTCTGAGAGATTACATGCCTTTGGGCAGAGGGTCCTGAGCTCCATAGTGCCAGCTGAACTAATACTACACAACCCATTTTCCAAGTTACGATCTAGACTAAAGCTTTTA
>VYZV01022480.1:0-11948 GCA_013401275.1 Pandion haliaetus | reverse complement strand
TAAGTTTTCTTTCCTGTTGTCCCCCCCCCACCCCCACCCCGTAAGCTGTGCAGGGAGTCTTTCACCTGGTGTTTGTATTTGTTAGTACGCTGACCCAACAGAATGCATTCCCTATTACTTTGGGGTTCTCTAGATGCACTTTCATTCCAGCAATAATGTACGAGTTGCATTGATTTCCACTCCTCCTGCCCCTCAGCCCCCCAAGTGGTTAAGGCCTGATCTTCCATAAAAGATTAATGTCAGCCTAGACACAGCTGAATTTTGTTCTCTCTCAGATTTCACACTCGCAATAAGACATGCATGCTAAACCATTTTTTTTCCAAATCAGACTGCCAAGTTTCAATGTTTAAATTGGTATTTTGTTACAACTGAATTTCGCAAAAGTTTAAAGCATCAAAAACATTTCACAACAATGATTTTTTTTCATCTTTTGGTTGGCTCTGTCTTTAATAACTGTGATGGTGCTAGAAATGCAAACCTGTGTGATAACTGAGCTGCAATGTGTATCTGTGAATTATCAAACATTTCATAAGTGGAAGATTGTTTAGTGTTATAACAGAAGTAGCTTGTTTCTTGGTGGTTTCCTAGTTACTGGTACAGTGTTGTGTTACAGGCTGTCCAAGTGCAGAGTGCTTTCTGGTAGAGGCAGGCCTTCAGGTGCTTTTTAGGTGATGTGTGGCTTTGATCTAGTTTTGTCTTGCTGCAGCTCTCTCTTACAGCAGCTAATTTCTAATCATGTTTTCCCCAATTCTTCCTTTCTACATGTTGAGGATGTGATTCCTCCTCCTCACTCTGCTCCCTGTTGGATAAATGGCTAGATCAAAATGACCCACTGCTCGAACTGGCCTAGTAGAAAGCCTTGATGGCTGTGTAGGATAGGGGACAACAGAAATCCACCATCCTTTTAGAAATGGCCACCCATCAGAAGAGCAAAGGAGCATGGAGCAAGCTTGTTCCATTCAAGTTCCTCAGAGTTACTATAGCAGCATAGCTCATAAGCATTCTCAGATACGACTCCTTTCTCATTCCTGATGCTCTTCTGAATGACATTTACCACTGATTCCCCTCCGCGCTGCAGTGGTATTTTTCTGTCATAGTGTTTCATGTGGCATTTTGTTGTTTTGTTTTCATTAAGGGCGAGGAGGTCATTTCTGCTGCCATTAGCTATTCTGAGTTGTGAGACATGCTGTGAAGAGCCCAGGCCTAACCTAAGGAGTATGGTCACTCCAGTAAGCAAACTAGCAACATGTTTTCAGACCAGGAAGGAATGATACATTGTTATACTGTATTTTCTAAATCTACTGCTGTCCTAAATCTTGCACGGTATTGATTTCCTATAGTGCATCTTTTTACATTGATGAACTGAAGTTATGCTGTCAGTGAAAGCCTGGCCTTCTTGAAGTCCATGCAAAACCCTGTACCGATCTCAGTAGATCCAGGCTATCACCCTATTTTTTCTTTGGAATTATATAATATTACAATAAGCATTCACAAAACATGTATTTTGCAATCCTGTATGGTACTGCCAGTGTTCCAGTCCTGACAGTCCTCTCTGCTAGTATGAGAAAGAGCCCTTCAGAGATCTGGGGTTTCATGGCCTCTGCGGGATGATACCAGCCACACCTTCAGCAGCACAGCCAGCAAAACAGACAGGAGCTGTTATGCAGTTTTAAAAGAATGTGTAAACAGAACCAGCGGGTAGCTACGCAGTGTTTTTTGTGGTCTGTCATGAAATCATGAAGAACTCTACTGCTTTGCCCTGACCCTGCAAAAGTCTCAGAGCCTGGGCCAAGAAGCTGTCTAAAGCTATGGTTAATGTGGTAACATAAGGGTTTGAAACAAAACAAAAGTAAAGATACAATCAGTGGAGAATGTACAGTGTGGATAGTGGCTTGCAGTTGATGAGATCAGAAGGGCCCGATGTCCCCTCCGCCTGTCTTTTTAAAAACTTTTTAGCAAATAACATATCCTTCAAGCAGGTGTTGCTGTGCAGCAAACATGAGAAATTTCATGGATTTTGTAACTTTAAGACTACTCCTCCTATTCTTTTTTCAGAAGCACTATTAAAATTGTTTATGTTGGCTTCTGAAATCATACACTAAAGCAGAACTTGCACCGTTCAGTTTTCTTTTGAGGCTCTGGTTTTGGTTGTTTTCCCTGAAGCCAAAATGTTTAGTGGAGAAGTTGCTGGCTGTTTTGTTTAGCCTAAACCCCATCAGTTTCCCTGCATGGAGAGGCACGGCTGTGCAGAGTTCTCTCTCTGTTGCTTTTGCAAGTTGCTGACCAAATTGCTACCCGTTTTGAACTTGTGACTGTCACTTCAGGAGACATTGTCCTGAAGTCATAGTTGCAAGCTCACAACATTTTTCAAAATGCATTTGAATATGAACGCGGTTCAGGAAGTCACCTAGTTGCTTTATGGGTCAGCGGAGACTGTGTAGATTGCATTTTAGGGGAAGCCTCTGCTATTTGGTTCAACTGTGGTGTATACCAGTCTGCTTCCCACACTTTTGAGTTCTCCTGTGCTTTTATTCATTTTGTTGTGAAGTCAAAGAGGTTTTATTCTGTGGTTAAGCTTTATTTTTGACAATGAAAAAAAAAAAGAAAGAAAAAAAAATGAAAAGAAGTGTGGACATCTGTGTGGACATCACATCAAGGCCACTCTGACAGAGGTGTTGGTTTAGGTTGTTAAGAAACGTATGGCTTCACCACAGTCATCTGTTATGCCGTGCTCTTAGTAAGTAGATATTGTATGAAGACTCCTGCTCTTTGCTTCTGCCCACCCTTAGACCTGCTCTACCTCAACCAAAGGAGCATTTTTTGTGTCTGCTTGCTAGCATTCAAATTGTTGTTGTAGATTATACATTAGAGAAAAATCAAGCACACGTGGAGCATGAAAACCCTCTCAGAATCACAGAATAGAATCATAGAATGGTTTGGTTTGGAAGGGCCCTTTAAAGGTCGTCTAGTCCAACCGCCCTGCAATGAGCAGGGACATCTTCAACTAGATCAGCTTGCTCAGAGCCCCGTCCAACCTGACCTTGAATGTTTCCAGGCATGGGGCATCTACCACCTCTCTGGGCAACCTGTTCCAGTGTTTCACCACCCTCATTGTAAAAAATTTCTTCCTTATATCTAGTCTGGATCTACCCTCTTTTAGTTTAAAACCATTACCCCTTGTCCTATTGATACAGGCCCTATTAAAACGTCTGTCCCCATCTTTCTTGTAGGCCCCTGTTAAGTATTGAAAGGCTGCTATAAGGTGTCCCTGGAGCCTTCTTTTCTCCAGGCTGAACAGCCTCAACTCTCTCAGCCTTTCCTCATTGGAGAGGTGTTCCATCCCTCTGGTCATTTTTGTGGCCATCCTCTGGACCCGCTCCAACAGGTCCATGTCCTTCTTTTATTGGGGGCCCCAGAGCTGAACACAGTACTCCAGGTGGGGTCTCACCAGAGTGGAGTAGAGGGGGAGAATCACCTCCCTCAACCTGCTGGCCATGCTTCTAGGAGGCCTTGGGAAGCAATGCTGCTGGGATAGCTCATGATTTAGACTGTATTTTCAGGAATGGAGAGTAGGGGCAGACAGAAGCTATAATGCATTGGTGGGGCAGAAGGGATGAGTGCTCAATGTTTAGGCTTCCTGAAATGTGCAGCTAGTTGAGTTTTCTTGCTCTAAGCTGAAATCTGCCACTGCATGGAAGCCTTGATTTGAAGTATTTTGATCTGTAAAAAATTATTTTGAAGTTCACTCCACTCCTTTCCCACCTAATCCTCTTCTCCCTTTGCATTGCTATGATAGTATGTTGAATCACCTGCAAACACACTGAACTAATGCAATCCTAGTGGAACTACAGGCTTAGTTCCATCATGGGTTTTTCACTGGATTTACAGTACAGTTGCTCCTTGTTTAAATTCCTAGATAAAGTTCACACTGTATTGCAGAATGGGCTGCCTGGGAGGAAGTGTAGCCAGGAGACACGCTGAGAGCACAATATTGTGAAGTGTTTCACAGTACTCGGTGAGCACAAGAGAGGAAGTGTTGAGTGTGATCTCCTACGTTGGTCTGATATGCAGGTGACTTCATTCACCTTTCTTGAACCATCCTGATTCACATTCCCGCTACAAGCAGTCAGAATGAAACTGGAGCCCTCTCTGCTTCTCAGTGGGAGTCGCGCCAGGATCACCTCAGGTGGCGATGACTTCATGTGCTGTGTCAGCAGCTCTTACTGCTTCCATGCATTCCAGACTCTGCGTCTTGTGCGTTTGTCAGGTGATGCAGGATTTTTCAGCCACTCATTGGATTAAAATGTACAGGGATTTTTGTGTGTTGTGTGCTTTTGTTATTGTTGGTTTTGTTTTGGTTTTTTTAGCTTTATGGTACTAAATATTTTCACAAATTTGCTAGAGGCAAGGTACACAGTACCCCATATCTGAAGCTTAGAAATGGAACTGCCTGGACAGTAAAGGCTTGATTCTGAAATCACTGAAGTGGGTTGTCTCTGGAGACATGGTATCACTAGTCAGCTAGTCAACAGTGCCTTGGTCTCTACAAGGCAGAGGCTCCTGATCCGAGCAAGTTGGAATAATTACAACAGTGTTTCCAGAAACCTGTAATATCTACAGCAGCTCCAGCACTGCACAAAAGAGTCCTTTTATCTGAACGGTCTGGTAGCCAAACATCCAAATACCATTTAGAAGTGTCCCCTCATCTTTCGGGCAGACTGTGAAACCACAATGGAATCCACAGCATAAAATTTTATTCAACTTAAGCCCGGCTTTTATCTGAAGGCTACAACCACATTCAGTGATTGGACTACACGGCCTTCGGCTGGGTCAGTGCAGTGTTTCTAGCACCTCTTTTGGAAGTATACCAGGACTGCGGTTGTGCCCTCTTGCTACAGGGATTGTAAGGAATAGGATTCCTTCTTTGCTCACCGGTATCAGCTCTGACTAGTCTTGTGTTCTGAGTGTATGGGAAGAAATAGATCCCAGCATTTGTGCTTGGTTAAAATTTAGATAGTTTTCTTCTCCCTGTTCCCCCCATCCTACATATGTTATGATTAGCACTGATTTTCCTTTAATCACCAGGTATGCCAGGCACATTAATTTCTGATATCTCTGTACATGCCTTGATTTATGTCATGTTGTCCTGAACCTGGGATGCTTCTCATAGGACATATCTGCCAAGAATACCTGACTAAGTTTTATATGCTGTGTGCTACTTGTCAGTAGACAGGTGTGAAGTGAGTGCGGACCAGGGATTTTCAGAAGGTATTTTGCTGTTGCTTATGATGATGGTAGTGGTAGAAAACAAACTCAGGAGTTGCAGTTGAATTTGTAAGCCTATGTAATCATAGTATTCTGGTCCCAACTAGAAAATTACTTAATATTTTCCAACTTATTTGAAAGAATTAAAATATAAGGAAGTAAAAAGCAATAAAAATGTAATGTATGCAACAGAACTTACATAATGTGTGACAAGCCCCTTAAGCATAGCCTCCATATATTTTGACTTTTTGATATGGATACTGAAATAAAGAAAATGTATTGTGATCTTTAGGAAGTCGTTGCTATGTTGCACTATTTTTGCCAAATTTCAGCTTGGCATGGTGCTGACATTACGTGATGTTAAACTTTAGAGAACGCAGAAAACAAACGTTTCTCTCTTGCCCTCTGTCCATGTTTCCTTCTGTCCCCCTTTTTTTTTTTTTTTTTTTTTCTTTTTTTTTCTTTTTCCAGTTCCAGATTGAGAGTTTGGTAGATTGGATTCTGGCCAGAATTTGGGAATGAATTGTAATACTTAAGCTTAAATTCCAGTTTCTGCTCTAGTATTATCTGACAATTTATATTCTTAAAAGGTGAGAACATGTTTTTTTTGGCCCCACCACATCTGCTGAAAGTGAAGGGAGAGTGGTAAAATGAATACATCTTTATTTCTACCTGATGAGAGAATTCTAGAAGAGGATAGACTTTTCCACATTTATTGATTTCCTGTATAGAAAACGTGTTTGCAAATGTGCACATATGCAAAATCTTTTTCAGCTAGATTTATTTGTCCTATCAAGATGCTTTTCTTCTTTGTTTATTTGATAGTTTAAAGTATGAGGGAGTTTTCTCAGTGAATTCAGTAAACCCAGGATTTCCCTTCAGTTCCATAAACTTGAAGAAATAAATGGCTAAATTCTAGAAATTAAACACATTGAAAATACACGTATCTCTGACTAGATCTGAGACTCTTCAGCAAATTGTATGGAAACAAAGCAAATCCCCAGAGCATTAATAAATACTTGAATAATAAAACTGTTAATTAAAGATATACAATTCCACATTTAAAATGACTATTGATAGACAAAGCATTGTTTAGCTTATTTTGTCAGATTGGCTGTTAACTTTGTGGTTTTGTGTGAGACAAGCATGCATTCTGTCTCTTCCTCACTGCAGAATCACTGTGTCTCTTCTTCTGTCCATACTGCCTCTGCAAAGCAGCCATCCCCTCACTAACGAGTGCAGGGGCTGCATTCCTGCTGTGCTGCTTTCACTCCCCCAGAATTGAATGTCACCACTCTGCTGGTGTAAAAAGATAAGGCTCTTGGTTTTAGTGAAAGCAGGATCAGGCAAGAAGTCCTCTGAGTAGGACATCCATTAGCAATGTCTTTCTATAGATACTGAAAATAAGCATATTATATAACACTAGATGGTTTCTCCCATGCTGGGAGATGTCTGCATGTGTGTCTGAGGTGTATCTTTGATACCGATGTCCAGCCTCTCTAACAGTTAATAAAACTTTGAGGAAAAACCCTTGTGATTTGGAAGTTCAGGAGAGTCTTCCTTTAGTTTTGTTGCAAAGTTCTGTGTTTAACATTTTGCATTTGAAGCAAGCAGACATTCATTTCTGGAAAGAGCCTGCATGCATCTGATACCACTGTGCTCCATTTACCAGGCTCCTAGAGTCAACTGGAATGTCTTAAGTCACAGCTGTCAGTTACTGGTTATCTGTGCTCAGAGATTTTCTGTTGATAGAGGTGCAATTTATGAAAAGTAACTGCTACCGAACTAGTAGTAGTTACTGCTTGATTCAGATGCTTCGCTGGTGTTTGCACGCAGCATTCGGGCTCATGTGTCAGCCTGCAGGCAAGCTTCAGAGCACTGCTGTGCCTGCTGGTGCAAGGCTCAGACAGCTGGATCCCAAGTGTTGCCATGGAATAACGTGGCATGCCCAAAGCGTGAAAGAGTTGTTAACACAAGCAAGAGTGCAGGCAAAGCAGTTCCTGTGAACTGCAGAGCTGATGGAACTTGATTTTCTTAAGATTTGTGTCCTGTACGGGACCACTGGGGTAGAGTAGCTAGTATCTAATAGCAGGCTATGACCCCTTTTGTAGTCTTTTGCTCCACAGAACACTAACTCTATCTGTCCTCATTCCAGCTGTTTTTCTGATGTAATTTTAAGAAATTAACATCTGGATTCCTACCTTTTTGCCAAATTGTAAACTGGCCAATAAGTTCAGAGCTTACTAGTGGAGAGACAGGTAGACAACTATATATAGAATATGATCATAGGAACTTTATTATTTTAGGAAATCAGGCTAAGGGTAATGTGCACTTTGAATGAACCAGAACTATTTGATGCAGGAAAATTTGCAATGGGATCTGCCTTGGATGTCATTATGAATGAACGTGTCAGGAGGAGGTAGAAATACATAAACTCAAAATAGAGAAGGAAAAGAGCCCCATATGCTACCGACTGCAGCTGTCAGTTCCACAAAGTCAGTAATTTTTGCTCATGGTTGTATATTACATTATTACAAAGAGCACAATTATGTGGAAGGTGATTTGAGATTAAACTTGCTTTTCTGAATTGCTGGCAAGTCAGGCATAATGCAGGGCACTTTTCTGTGGGGAAAATGGGTGCTTGCTTCTGGGTTTGGTTTATGTTTTTGCAGGGTACTGAACTGTGGCAATCAGTCTAAGGTTATTGCATTTCTGCAAGTAGCTTAGAAGTACATTTTCAAGCATACTTTTTAGCCCTGTGTTCATCCTGTCTCTTTAGACTTGGGAAAATATGTATTTATGTATATATATATATGTAGGTAAAAACCTTTTTTATGCCATTCACAGCAAATGAAATTCTAATTTTGCTTGGAAAACATCTTTCATGGCAAAAACCACCTTCAAGTGAACTAATTTTGTCAGTGAACAAAGTCTTATGGCAGACCCCAAAGGCACTATGCTAACATGGCAATGCAGCTCTAAAATGACCAAATCTTTTGATTTGAGAGTATTGTTTATTTTCCCCCCATCATCCAAACAAATAGTAATAATGAAAGACTGAATTGATCAGTTTGTTTCTTTTTTTTTTTTTTTTTTTTTTTTTGCTGTGTGCATTCAAACATTGCCTGGTGTGTTTCTGAAATTCCCACACAAACAGCAAAATGAAATTGCTAATATTGGCCAAGACCATGTACCTTCTATGCAAGTTAATGGAGTTCTAGGAGGTAGAAAACGTGAGATCCTTTTGGCATGTTTTTCTTTTTTTCTGTGCTGGTTTCTTAGATCCTTTGTGTTGTTTTCAAGGTTTGTTTAAAGAAGGTTTCTGCAATAGTAACAGAAACGGCGTATTTCACTGTGTTAGTATTCGCTTTAAGCTGCGTGCTGACCATGCCTTCTGTGAGTGGTGATCTTATTCATAGGGTTTTAAGTCCAATCTGATCCTAACATGTGCCCAAGTAGCACTTCTTTGGGTAAAATATGTTCTCCCCTTCTCCCACCTGATTGTTTTTTTACTTGTGTCTTTTAATTTTCAGTTAAAAATTCTTCAGAGAATAAGGGCTTGGACTAAAGCCAGTTTGAAGCCATTGAAAGTCTTTTCATTGACTGTAGTGGGCTTTGGATCAGACTGTAAGTGTATTAAGAAATATTTATTAGTAGGTTGTATGTATAGCACAGCCATCTAACACAATAAAATCAGTGGCCACGTAGTCCCAATGAGACTGAAATCTGCATTACTAACCAAAGGGAAGCTCAGTTGGTTGCAGGAAATATTTTTGCATTTGTGGTATATCCTCAAACAGAGAAAGCTTTTCTTGTTAACATCAGTGTAGCCTAGTAAATACCAAAACATGATATTGGCAGTTTAATTAGGTTGGCCGAACAGAACCTTTATCCACAAGTACACATTGCAGGAATATACCTATTGAAAGGAGACACTTGTGCCTGCATCAAACCATTTGCTATAATACACTGATGGGTAACACTTAAATTACTACCTGTCATAAGATGAAACCTGTTAAACCTCTTGTAAATCAAATGGTAAATTACAATAATAGGTTTAGCTGTTTAGGGAAAAGATACATTAATCTACAGCATGATGGAACCTCTTATTTGTCGGGTTTATGAAAGAACAAATGTATAGGAGATAAAGATTTTAAAGAAATCACACTGGTTACTAGCTCTTCAGATGTCTCTAGCTGTTTGGTAAGAAGCTTGTTATTCTGCGCATGATTCACTAGATGGCAGAACAAGATAACCTTGCTCAGACAGGCAGTAAGGGAATAGGCTAATTTCTAGGGATTGAAACAAAAAAATGGAGTTACAGTGAAATTGAACAATTTGAGATAAAAGGAATGAGAAACTGAAAAAGAGACAGAAAGTTTGTTTCCCCTTGATAAAAAAAAAATTAACAAATTTAGATTCTTAAACTGCCATTCTAACAAGTACAATACAGTAATGGCAAAATTGCAGATGCCAGAGTGTGGAAAAGTGGAGTCTTTATTTCTGAGAGACAATGGAGCATATTATAAAGCAAATAGCTTGACAGTAATTTCTCCTTGTCTGTTTTTAGTGAAGACCCATATGTTTGAATAAGAACTTTCTTCATTGTCTCTAGCAGCTTCTCTTTCAGATAACTGACTGTATTCATAACCTTAAGGCTCTGTTGCAAGAAAATGGATCATGAGAAAGAGAGATGGAAATGGCCCTTGAGGTCATATGTTTATCTCAGCAACACTAGTGTTAATCCAAAGTAAGTGTGAGCAGAATCTACCCCATTATTTAATACAGTTCATTCCCTTGTCAATAGAGGATCATTTCCTGTACTGAATTTTCTAGCCATTTGTCTAGCATAGCTTTAAATGTCACTAAACAACTCGTTTTCTGGCACTTCCTCTGTAAGACTAGTCTACAGACAAAGAAAATGTCTGTCACTTCACTCTGGGATCAAGTACCAGTAAAATGTGCTTTCTACAAAACATGTTTTTTTCCCCTCAGTCCACGAGCATACCATTGCATCTGTATCCCACTCTTCACCTTGTTAACAGAACTGCTGAGAGGAACACAACTGTCTAAACGGCAAATAACGTAACTGTATCAGTATTGCAAAACATACCAGAGCACACAACCCCAGACTCAGACGGTGTTATCAGACTGTGAGTGTCTTTGGCTTTTTGAAATTGAAAAAGTAACTGCTTCACAAGTTTTCCACACAAATCCTGAATAAGTTTTATTCTGCACTCTGACAAAACTGTGATCTGCTGCAATCCAGCCTGATTCCAGATAAGAAAAGTGGGTAGAAAATCAGAGAGGATTTTCTCCCATAAAAAGTCTTAAAGTAGTACAACTGAGATAGAAAAGACACCAATTAAACAAACAGCAAGATATGAAGCTGTACCTGTCAAACTGCTTTTATGTACTGCGAAGCTCTTGGGCCAATAACCTACATTCAGTAGCTTTTGTGTTCCTGGAACATCTGTGCATAAGGTGGAATTTGTGAAGCTGCATAGGAGATTTGAATTCTTGATTCCCGCAAAAGTGAAAGGGAAGTCAGTATCAGCATTCTTTACCAAATACTTTTAAAAGTTGCCCGTAATGTTGAGTTTCACCCTATTTCTGAGTGCTTTTATTCCAGCTGGAAGTGTGACATTTATTTGTTTTTTACAGGTAAACAATATGGGAAGAAAGGAAAAAAATAAAATCACAATTTCCATGTAGGCTTTATCTACATATAGCTATAGAATACTGTTCTGTTTGTGAAAATCTCCTTTGTCTTCATACACTAATACTACCACATAATTTACATGGAAAAAGCAGGAGATTTGCATATAAATTGCTATTTTTCATAATACACTCAATTATTCTGGGCCATACATAGACTACGATTTAGACCACAGGTAGGAAAGCAAGCAGTTCGAAGAAAGAGATTCTACATTCTGAAAGAACAAGGTGATTTTAAAATAACTATTGAAGTAAATATTGTTGGAGATGTTTTCCTCCAAAGTAGCTTGTAACTGTTCTTATAGCTCAAGCTGTCTGGTTCGAATCCCTGAAGAACCAAGCTACCAGCTGGATTGTACTGAGGGCTGACAAATGTAGCTTCATTCTTCCACTGGCTCAAATAGCCTTTTTTGTTCTAGTAATTCGTGGATGTCCTGAGTTTTGCAATAGCAAATAGTTACAATCAGTAGTTCAGCTTCTGGTTAAATTCTCTTAGTGCCCTGCAAACCTATTAGTCTACTAGAGGAAGTCTAGGGATTGGTGCAGATCTGTTTTGTAGGTTGTAACCTCTGAAAAGATACTTCTGTTTATTAAACTTAAATGTTGGAAAACTCAGTTTTTTCCTCACTTTAGAAAAATGTGAGTAAGTGGAGCTGAATGACATCCTGGAGTAAAGACAAACCACGTGTGACACCACACACACCCCCAAGGGTGGCCAAGAGAATTGTCATGGCAGGAAAGTCCTCAACACTTACAGGTAGCTACAATTTTTATTTGGCTATCAGATACATGTAGAAAACACTGTAAAAGTCATAAATGCCCTGGAATAATACAGCTCTGTGAGTGAAAAAAATTTTTTGTTAGTCATTTGAGAGAATTTGAAGAGTCAATGGCAATCCAGCCCTGAGTTTAGGCACGTAGCTTGCTATTGAGGTCACAAGAGATTCATAATCTTCCTAGTAGTC
>VYZV01022469.1:372-28587 GCA_013401275.1 Pandion haliaetus | reverse complement strand
TTGGACACTATCTAACTCGCCCATCACCACCTTCATCCTTACATTTTCTTCTAAAAATGATCCCACACTTTTCCGCTGGGCAGCTTTCCAGCCACTCTTCCCCAAGCCTGTAGCGTTGCATGGGGTTGTTTTCACCAAAGTGCAGGACTTGGCACTTGGCCTTGTTGAACCTCATACAATTGGCCTCAGCCCAACAATCCAGCCTGTCCAGATCCCTCTGTAGAGCCTTCCTAACCTCGAGCAAATCAGCCCTCCCTCCCAACTTGGTGTCATCCACAAACTTACTGAGGGTGCTGTCATATCTGTAATGCCTCCACTGGACTTGTTAGAATGAGGAAAAAGTACCTTTCAGCCCAGGTGCCTGGGGACCTCCCTGGTGATGCCTTCTTCATCCCCTGGTTCACTATGACATGAGATCCAAGGCTGCTTCTCCAGACGTCGTCTCAGCAGCTCTAAACAAAAAGCAAAGCAGGCTTATTTTTAAACTGTTGCACAATATGCTGATATTTTGCAATAGTCAAGTTCAGCAATCAAGGTGAGGGAAGTCTTCAACCCCTTCAGTGGGGTCAGGAGTGGCAATAGCTAGCATCATCTTTCTGTTTAAGATCCACAGCGCTGCTCAGCACCTGGAGCTGTGGGGGAGAGAGCTGCGGGTGCTTGTGCCCCAGCAGGTCTCCATGAGCTGGGTGGAGGGGAGCAGAGAGGCGGCATCCCTTGCGCACCCCAAGTTGGGCGTTTTTCCATGTAGGGGTGCCTGTGATTCTCATCCTTACTAACCCAGGAAGAGGTGAAATACAAACTGCTAATCTTTCTAGCAAGGGGAGAGTGAGATGCATTTGGGATGTGCTGGAGAAACATGGCAGCTGTTGTTCTGACAGGACCAAAACTGCTAATAGTATAATGAGGCTCATTATTTTTAAAATTAGTTTTGCTGTTTGAAAGCTGCTATGCTTGACAGCTCTGGAAGGCAGAGTCACCTGCTTGAGCGAGAAAGGGAAAATGCAATCAGGCCACAGGAGCACAGGGGTGACAGCAACAAGAGTTTATCAGCTCCCTGGGAAACAGAAACTTCATTGTCAGTTGAGCATTGTTGCTTGGGTCAGGCTGACAGCAGAGAACAACTTTGACAACAGTGATGGCGTGTTTTGGGTATGTGGTTATTTGGTTTATTTAAGGTCCAGTTGAGTCCTGTTGACTCATGTCTGAAAAGCCACCGAGCGAGCCATCAGCAGTTCAGTGATTCTGGCTCATGGAGGAGATCTAGTAACCATCTCCCAGAGTATTAACTTTCTCAATGGTGACACTGCTTTATGCCAAATAATTTAACCTGTTCAGCTGCTTGCTACTGGAAGTTTGGTTTCATAAGACAAGAGCTAGGAAATGGGCAGGCAGGAAGATATACAAGCTGTACAAACACAGTCTCTGAAGGGATCATGTGCTGTATTTTTGCCTCTTCCAGGCCCCACTCAAGAGATTGTTTGCTGTTCTTACTTTAAAAGTTATTAAAAATCTCAGGAATGTCTTAGCAACATCCATGTTACAATTAAAAACTGGCCCACAGAGACAAACATCAGATGGATGTTCAGAGCAATCTCCACTGGAGGCAGTGGAAAATAAGCCTGTTCAGTGTGGGTCAGGGCCAACAGGCACAGTGCCTGGCCAGTCTCAACCGTTCCCCTTGTCTGAAATTATGTCTGGTAAAAGTGAGATGCTGAAGACAGCAGTATTACATGGTCAGCAGAAGAGAGGACAGCTGCTGGTGGGTGCTGCTCTGCACAAAGGCAGCGTCCTGTCCCGATGCCGATTCAGCATCACAGGCACAGCGCTGCAGAGCTGCAGTGTGACCATTACAGCCCAGGGAGGCTTCAGCCTTTTTAGTAAGCATTGCTAAAAGAACCAGAATGAAGGTGGAATGTAATTATTGTGACTGTGTAATGAGAAACAGGAGGCCCAAACCAAACTCGGTCATCCCCGTTTCTATTTTGCCAGCCTGAGAGCATCCTTACAGCCAGTGATCGAGAGGCAGGATATTCCCAGCCTCTGAGGGTGTGAAGGATTTAGTGGGGGAAGGAAATTCTTCAATAAATAAAAAACCTTTCCTACAGCTGTAGGTTGTTCTGTCCTGGAAAGCATTTCTGACATTTTAAAATTGAAACAAACCATTTTTATGTGATTAATTGCTCCTGCTGGAGCACCACAGCCCTGAACCAAACTATGATTTAGTTGTACCAGACACTGTTCATATCTGAAATGACACAATGCTCATTCCAAAGAGGCTAAAATCCAAAGACAAGGCATGCAAAGAAAGTATTATTGCCATCCACAATGAAAGAAGGTTCAGAGAAATGGCATGGTTTGCCCACAATCAAATAGAAATTGTCGGAAAAACCACCTCTGCAGTCTCAAGGTGTCCCGAATCCCTGGTAACCTTCCATCGACAATTTCTTAAAATAGCTCACTGAAGAACTTAGCTGATCTTTGTTCTTATTAGCACATTTAGTATTTGTCTATTTGCTTAGCATTAAAGTATCTGTAGTCACGTTCCTGTTTTTAACTTTTGATGTCTATCAGGAATGTAATTATCATTTGAAGAGGTTATTATTCAATACAATGGGACTGTATAACATCATGCAAAAGGTTTTAGCCAGTACCCAGACATAATGACATACAAAAATGTGTTCCTTCAGCCGTATTTTTTATTGAATTTGACTCTTTGCTTCTTAGCTGATCTATGTGAAATGCCTTGACTGACTCAGGCCAGGCCCCTAATTAGTTATCTTCATTAATCAATCTCTATCCAACCTATTTCCTGTGCCAAGTGAAGAGTTGTGTTCAGCAGTCTATCAGAGACACCAGATGATTTCTCCTCCATTAATGGAACAAGAGTCTTCTGAGCAAAGGAGCAGTGTGCTGGGATTAGCTGTTGAAGTAGCTTAAATGGGTTCCTATAATTTTTCTTAGACCAAATTCATTAATAGAGCCTGGCAATAAAAAGAATAAAAAAAGGAAGATGTAATGAGCACTTGCAGTTCCAGGGAAACAAACTGATTGGGTCAAATTCAGCAAATGTTTTCAGCAGCAGAGAATGAAAAGGAAACAAGATGCTGAAGTGTTTTGACATTTTATTTTGAAATCATATTTTAGTTTACTGTTTGCCTGCACTTTTAAAGGGTGTTAAACATCCTCCTTAAAAAAAGATATGCTTCTACTGTAAACACAAAAATAAATGAACTGGAGGGGATTTTGGTCTTGTTTTGCCAGAAAAAAATATGAAACATTTCTATTGCACATCAACCTGAAGCCCTGGGGCCTATGTGTTGGTGCGGTCATATATTCCCTAAGCATTATTTGCACACCTCCGCTTTGGAGATGAGGACGTCCCTTGCGTAGCTACAGTCATGTTCCTGGTACTGTATGGGAATGCTTTGGCCCATGTCGGACTGAGCTAGTCTGGGAACGTGTCCTGGAGCTGCAGGTCATTATAGCAAGCAGCAGCCAGAGCTGGCTTGTAAGAGTGAGAGAATAGGCGAGCCTCAGCTGAGGAAAACATCCTTCGGGAATGATGGAACAAAGGAAAAAGAAAGGAGAGAAACAAACGTATTGATAGATGCTTTCTTTGTTTTCTGTGACTTCTCAGCTACAAAGAAAGTAATTTTTTTTCCAGCAGTATGTTTCTCGCACTCAAGGACTTTGCTTACTCGGAGAACTGTCTGCTAATTTTAAATCTGAGGAGGCATGTAAAAGTCTTACAAAATGTACTGAAGGCTGGATTATGTGGGCTGGAGACAGCTGTTTTTAAAACCTCTAACTGAAATTTAGTAAAGAATGATGAGTGCTTAATTCCAGCTCACAAGGTCTGAACAGCATTATTTGATTTAAAGATAATTAAGATATTTAGCATAACTGCTCAATAGTGGAAAAAAATAAACAGTTGTCATGAGATAAAGACAAATTTGTATTTACATTTGACTATAAAGGACTATAAAATCAACATTGCTGTCATATCCATATAAATAATTTAGCAATCCAAATGTTTCCCCGAGATCTGGATTTTCACCATTCAGCTGCAATTGGTAAATTGAACTTTTGATGATATTTCTGTGGATTTTACCCATGTTTTCCCAAAGGACTGCATCATCTCTAAGGAGGAATGGTCCACTGATATTTGCTCCTATATGTAAAAAAATAATTAAATAATAAGACTAGGACAGACTTCAAATTTGGCTAGGACATTTTAAGAATTCAGGAATATTTTCTCTTTGGTACTGATGCTGCTTGAGACAGCAAGTCCACTGACTAGGTGGGTTTTACACACAGATAAATGATGATTCCTCCCCAAGATTGGAATAAAAGACACTGAAGGCAAAGGAATATTCCCGTTGTAAGTCTTGTTGCAGAGGGTGGTTTTCATTTTCTTTGCCCCTTTACTCTGCTTTCCTGGGCCTGGCAGCAAAGACAGATACTGACTGTCTCTGGCCAGCTGTTTCTCCACCAGAGTTCCAACAGGGGATTTAGCAAATCATCTACCCCAGCCACTTTACTCAGATAATCATACCATATCTTTGTGGTCTCTGCAGGCTGTCAGCTTGCAATGAAGAGAAATAGTCATAGGAGGAGGGGATGGAGACGTTCGTCTGCCGTCCAAACTAACTCAGCTCCCAGGCAGAGCAGCAGCTAACCCTAATGATGGCTTCACCATCCCCAGGCCTGGGTTCGCCTGGTTTGAAATCCAGCTTCCTCTAGCCCGCCTGGGTGGGAGTCCTGTGCTTGGAAGCGCACGAGAGACAATCATTAAGTATATCTCTACAGAGTAAAAGGAATAGGTCTGATACTTGAGGGATTTCTCTTGGAGTGGTTCTCATTGTGTTTTCTGAGTTCATACACTCCTTTTTATATTCATTGGTATCCTCCACATTTAGAAGAGAAATTCTCTCTGAACTGGCTTCTGTTGGACAAAGCAGGTGCAGTGAAATACCTACCTTTAGTAAACTCACCTTTGATAACACTGGTCTCCTCTGGGTTGCCGGTCAATCAGATGCAACACAAGGATGATACATAATAAGCTTAAACCTTACTGCCAGGAAATCATGCAAGTATCTTGCTCATCTCAGAAACATAGAAATGAGAAACCCACAGAGAAACAACAGGAACTATTCATCTAGAATATTCATCTACTTCTATTCATCCTAGAAGTATTAGATATATTGCTAGTTTTGCAGCACTGAATATGAAACAGATTTACATTTTTCTGCAATGTTGATACATATCAACAAAAGGACAGAACGAGCTTGTAATTTCTGGCTCCATTTTGCCCCAGGAATTATGTTGAGTAGGTAAGGGGTATTCTTCTTATCCTGCTATAATGATTTCTACTGATGGCCAAATGTAAAAGTTCACTTTAGTGGCTGGAAGCATGAGTCATTCAGCCCAGAGATTACAGAGTTACTAGAAAGCTTTTAATTTTATGGAGTCTATGAACCCAGTAATTGTGAGAGAGGGACAATTCTGCACTGACCTTCTGAAAATTAAATATGCAGCTGTATTAAAATCAAATGTTTCCTGAAAATACATTTGATTTGGATTATGTGTATTTATTTTTTTCAACAGAAAATGGGAATGAAACAACATATTTTGTTCACCATTTATTTTGACATTTTGTGTATTTCAGATTTAAAAAAAGTAGTTTTGCCTCTTTCAAAATGAAAAATGTCACAGACTAAAATAGCAAATTCCAGAGATTGTTGGATTTTGTGTTTATACTCTTCTCAACTTTCTGTTTCCCAAGATTTCCCAGTTTTCCAAAATATCAAAAGTATCTTTTCAGGGAGACAATAGCATTGCCATCCTTATCTTTAGCTTCTGTAACCCTGGATGGCACTCCAACACCACAGGCTCTTTCCTGCTGTTCTGAAAATCATGCTCAAAGTTTATTCCTGGCCCATTTGGATACAGGATGGTCTGTGTGACCTTCCTTGGGCACTTCCATCATAGACATGGCTAAATAATGATGCCAACCAGAAACTGTACTGCACTTAATGACATCTCTGTGATCTACAGGCTGTGGGTTAGTGGCTGCCATAAAATACAGAATTAAAAGACTCTTTTCTAACTGCTTCTGAAACAGGAATAAAGTAAGCAGATGCGTCACTGTCTGGAATATCTAACAAACGGTCATCTTAAGCTGTTCTCTCTTTCCCTCTCTTTTATAGTGCATTTATGAATTATGTTGTTTGCATTTATAATTATGGGACTGGACAGATGGTGGAAGGCTTATTTCAGAATGATGTGTTCATTAAAATAACCTACTCTGGTCTGCCAGGTGATTGTTAACTGTAATCCCAATTTGATATTGAAGAGAGTTATTTATTCTTTCTCTGTAAGTCCATCTGAAAGAAATGGAGCTTTGAGAAATGGACACTATATTGAGTGTGAAGCTGCAATAGTGATGCTGCATATATTCCAGGTGGAAAACCGTTGAAGAGTTGTGCAGCTGTGAGAAAAAGAAAAATGCAGAGAAAGATAAATTGTGGACCAACACAACTTTCAAATCTAAGGAAAGTTTCAATTCTTTATTCAGTTTGGAAGCTCAGTTCCACTTACAACGTGGCTCCAGCCAGCTTGTACCTATGAGCAAACTCTTTCTATGGTCTACTGTCTTAGGTAGTTGAGTACAATAATGGTAGATTCCGTTATTAACAACAGGACTCTCTGCTCAAACAAAACGTAAATCTTCCCAGTTTATCACATCTTTCATAATAACATCTTGTCTTCCTCTAGTCCCAACAAGTGCTTACTGGGTGCTTCTGCAAATAACAAGAGGTTTTGTGATGTAACTGGGAGCGATCATCACCTATTTGCCTTCCTTCTTGGAAATCTTACTGTACCAGCTTCACTTTACCAGCTTCATCATCTTGCAAGGCGTGTGATGGATCTGGAGACAATTCTTTGCACTTCAACTCCTTTGCAGCATTTTATTTTTGAGATCTCCTGCCCCACTATTTTCACATCAAGACTTCAGGATCTGGTCTGAACACGGATGAAAGCAGAGACACAGCGTCAAGGTGTCTTTGCTGAAACTGAAGGAGTCTATTTCTCCAGTTGTGGCCATTATCCAGGTTCTAATTCCTGGCCCTCATATCTCCTTGTGCATATGTCCTATCCCTGCGACCTCAAGATGCCACTTGTGGCAGATCTTCTTCACTCACTGAGCAGTCTGAGAGCTGCGCTCCTGGTGAGCTGCTCAGAAACATAGTTTATAGCTCTCCTATGGCTGAAAGCTTTGCTCTTCTACACCAAAGCAATTGGCATCACTTGTACCCCACAGCTGTGGCACAACCATGGGGTCATCAGAATTTTGCAGGCAAAACGCAGAGAAAATAGTGAAGAGTGAGATGCAAAGGTGCAGGACTCGGGTCTGTCTGTCTGAGCCCACTGGGAGCAGAACCAAAGGTGGGAGGAATGGGAGAGCAGTTGAAAAGTTGATTGTGTTCACTAAAAATAACCAGAAATACTTGTGTTTTCTGGGTTGCCTCTACAACCATAGTCACAACCTTCGAAGATGCAAATTGGCTGTACAAAAGCTGTTACTGAGAAGCTTTCTGGGGTCCTGGAGAGAGTCTCTAGTTGCATATGAAGGAAGAAACATATTTTGAAATGTTTCATTTGGAGAGCTGGCAATCAACAACTGGAAAAAGGAGAAAATGAAAGACAGGCAGATGAGTGCTCACTCATACAAAATTGCCAACATGACAGTGGTTAGATCAGTCACCTTGATAAGATGCAGAAAAAGACCTTGAACATGAATTGAAGTCTGCTTTTTTTCTTCTTTTTTTTTCTCTTCATTACTTTCTCATGAGAAGTCACAGACTTGCTCCAGATCAAAATGGGGAAAATATTTGAAACTGAAAACTTTTGGAGAATGGGAAAAGCATTTTCTATATCACTCTGATTTTAGCTTGAAACTCATTATTTTTTACCTAGCAAGTAAGTCTTTATAATTGCATGTTTCTCAGATGCTCTGACCTCCCTTAAACATCCACTCCAACCTATTAAATCTCCTAGCTGTAAACTAAATTAGCCTGTGCATTTTTTTCGGGGCATGCATTGTCTTCAAAAGGAGCTTGCCAGAGCTCAGCACAACAGATTTCTTCTTTAGTTTGGATATGGCCTGCTAGTGTCAAGAAAACATTAATAGATTTAGACTTTTCAGAGTTTTGGTTTTGTTGAAATTTAATGCTTGGTTTAATTTGAAATCTTTCATTTGGAATGCAAGCAGATGACCAACAAAAAATTAAAATAAAAAATATTAATAAGGGACACTTCCCCAAACCAGTAACAACAAATTGCAATGCCTTTAAATGAAAGATTTAACTTTTCATTTTTACAGAATTATTGATTTTTTTTTTTTAAATAAAAAATCATAGAAAGTGGCACAGACACAGGAAAACTCACTGCCACAAACTCTGCAGATTTATTTCTTTTCTTATTATTTCAAATTTTTAAGAATGTCACAGTTAAAACTTGCCTGACTCTGCCATGCCTGAGTTCCCTCCATCAGTCCAGTAGGGAACCACCACTAACAAACCCCCAAATCCCAGCGCAGGGATGTCTGAGGACCACAGTTTCATTTCAGTTAGGGGTAACTTTCCTGATTTGTGTGAGTGTGGGTTCAGCAGGAGACACTCACAGGCTGGCACATCTGTAAGGTCACGGTTGCAGCCAGCGGTGGAGCATTACAGTATATTACAGGCTTCAAACAATTTAATGTGAACAGCTAAGAACAGCACTTATTTCAAAGAATTTGAGATAAGGTTTTTATCTTCTATTCTTCCATTACCAGGGGGTATTTAGAAACTTTGGCAGCAACTATTCTGCATTTATAATATAAAGATTATAAAAAAGATTTGCAAATACAATGAAACCTCGTGCTTATCAGCTTTTGTATAGTTCATGTCTAAACTTCCCCAGACTTTGCAGCCATTTGTGTACCCAGCTGCGACCCGAGCTATCCTGGCAGTACCAGTAACAGACATACATAACATAAATGCACCCATCCACCTACTTCTGCAGTAACATAGACCTCTCGGTATCTGAATGTGTGTACAAAATCTCTTCTCTACCTGGTGACAACGTGTCCTTCATTTTCCGGGTGGGGGGGAATGGATTTAGGTGGCAAAAGTCCCGGGGAGCAGAGAGTTAACAGCTCCCAGTATCCCCCCCTCACAAAAGCGAACCCTCCCCAACCCAGTCCAGGGACACCTGCAAAACCTCACCTCAGTCTCCAGTGAATGTCAGGATAATAGGAACCGCCTTCTGCCAGTTCAGAAATGGAAGCAATTAATAATGTAAACAGGTGTACTGGGAAAGGATTACTAAACAGAGAGCAAAGAGAGCTGCGCACCTACAGCGCGTTTAGGAAGGCTGTGGCTTCCTCCATTAATCTGCCTTCAGCCCAGCTGAAGGGTTTGCCATGCTTGGACCACCATGGGCATTTATTTTATTCATTTTTTTCTCTGCTATTATTATGACCCTCTAGGTAAAATTATTTCTCCTGCCAGGGTTAAAGGGACAGAGCCTACTGAGGGAACACTAAGCCCAGTGTTTGTTCTGAGGCTTTGGAAAGTGCAAGAGATGCTGCCACACAAGTCCTTTAGCCCATTACTGATTCAGCTGTAGCCAGGAAAGGCTGTCTTTGCTCTCTCTTTGTCAGTTTGTTATTAATGAGCAGTATCTACTAACTTGATCCAAACCCTCACAGAGTTTCTGTACCTGCAAGGGGCCCCTTGCCCCTCACAGCAGCCACCAGGATTGACTGCCTGCAGGCTAATGAACTCGAGTTTGCAGGGAGCTTAGGGAAGAAGGATGGATACGAGTGTTCGGAGCAAGGACTACAGTTAAAAGCCAGGGCAGTAATTCACAGGTAAAACAGCTGCAGAACTGCAAACTGTGCTTTCCAGGCTCGTGCAGAGGAGCCGTGGGTGTGTGTAGCCAGCGTAGGCAGCTTTACACAGATACTGCAAGCATGAAGGGTTGGTAGGAGGTATTTCTGGGCAAGAGCAGATACCTTCCAATTCCTGTCTGTTCCCTGCTGTCCAAAGGACCCCAGGCACTGTCTCCAGACAGAGGGTCCCTTCTGGAAACTGGACTGGTGGCTGCGAGCTCTGACATGGGGGTGGCACACACACTATCAGGGTATGGCTTCCCCTCTTCCTGGGTCATGATCTGCTGAGGAAATGGATACAGTTAGCTTTTGTGTTCAGAGCCAGGAGCCCTGCCCCAAAATTGCACTGCTTTCTGCTTTTCAGCAAGACAGGCATGATCCCAGGAGACAGAACTGGATTCAGGGGGTTTGCTTATAAGGAGAGGACTAAGCAGGAACCTCAGGCTCCGTGAAAAGAGTGACTGTTTTTCATTACAGTTGCAGAAGCCAAAGACCAGCAATTTTTTGGCTTTGCTTCCTTAATAAATTGTACAAGTTGGTGTGGAAGATAGCTCCGCAGGGAATGAGAGTGGAAAGATTACAAACAGCCACTGCACCCCCTTGGTGTTTTCTCCCTGGCTCTTGCCGAGTTCCCAGAATAATGCTGGAGCATCGTGTTCTGGTCATGGGTCTACGGAGGGTAAGCGTACACAGCTCCCCTCCACTGTGCTGAGAGCTAAGCCAACCAGTTAATTAAAGAGTCCATTGGACTGTCAGAAACAGCAGGAGATGCAGAAGCAATTATCTCCAAATTGGTCATCATCACAATTAAAGTACAATTTGGCAAGTATGTGAACAGCCTGCAGCAGGGTACCTTTATAGGTGGTAATGCCTTTTCATTATTGGGCTTTATTGCTGGGTGGTGGTGCCTATGATATGAGTAAAGCTATCAGGTGAAATGACAGTAACAGTCACCCCCAGTTCTGGGAGAAGTCAGATGCAGAGGGCAGAGGCAGCCTGGGATGCTGTTTTTAAATGAGTTTGGTAGCTTAACGTGCCAGTGTATACAAATCCCACTGAAGGAAAGCTGAGCAAGTAATTTGCTGCAGATAATTTATTTAATGCATTTAAAACTTTTTTTTTTCCTGCTCACATATTATGGCTTCCTCAGATGTATTCATTACTCAAACGTACTTGACAAATGTCTCTTGAAACATTCAGCCCACACATGCAGGGTCTGAGTGTTGTTTTCTTCTTGCGGTCGGTAAGATAAATCCTGTGGTGCTTGGCTTCTCAGCTGGATGAGAGCTGAGGCACATCAAGTGTGCGTTCCTGTAGGTGAAGCAAAAATGAGTTTCAGGTGCAGCTGTGCTTTCTCTCTGAAACTTGCTTCCCATAGGTACTGATGCCTGAAAAATTAATGGTATTTTCAGAGAGCAGATCTGTTAAGACATGGTGGTGTGAAAAAAAGCGGGGTTGTTATAATCCTGTCTTTTATCCAACACTAAATTGGTGCCCTGTAACTGGCAGGTAACTTTGAACTTTCATTTGAAGGGAAAAACTACTGTATGTGAAAACAATCCTGGTAACACAAAAGCCTGCCGGCAGAGGACTCCTTTAACAGTTTCCTGGAGATGTTGGTAAGATTTTTAGGAGTGATGTGCCAGTACCAGAGCAAGCCATCAATCACCCTGCATACGAATGCTCTTTCCTCCTCTCCTACCAGTCCTCTTTCCCCACAGGGTAAACAGCTGGAAGTGTTGAGCTAACTGCCAGAGGCTTCAGACAGACACTTTGTGCCACAAGAGATCCTGGGACACCTTAATGACTTCTCTTTAGCTTAATGCATCTTTGTAACAAACGGCATCACCTGCTAAATTGCTGATCTTGCACAACTGTTTTCTGACTACTGCAGAAGAAGAAGAAGAAAGGTTTGGCTCTTTGGATATCCTGTATGAAGTCAGCTTTCAGTGCCTGTCTGTTGTGGTCCTGAGCAAGTTCTGAGTTGCTCTGAACTATGTCTGCCTTGTTCACAGAGCAGGGGGTCTCCTGGCTCTCATCCTCTGTATCACCATTTGTAGCAGAGACTTTGCCATGCTAGAGGTCTCTTTGGTGGATTGCCTCACACAATGTGCCACGTCTGACAGCATATAAAATTCAAATTACGTTATGACTTGTATGCTTCATGATCATCTATTCGGAGTGTCTGTTCAGTGTTAGACGCAAAATGTCTTTTATTGTTTCTTACATCAAGTCTGTATCTTGTTGGTAGAACTAGCACACTTTTTGAAATTTATGATCATTATTTAAAGTGTTGGAGTACTAATGGAGTATGTTCGATAGATGTATCTGCACATGCCTGTATTAAGGCAACCAAGCCTGACCATGTTGAAAACCAGCATCTAGTACATCAGAGGGTAAATTCCTCCAGGAATATTCAGCAGGGCAAATTCAGACAGGCAGTATAGTTTATACCCTGGCTTTCATTTTGAGTCCATGGCTGATCTACTAGAACTAACAGATATATCATTTGTAGGATGTTCAGATCATCTACTTCAGACATTTCAGTGGCATTGTAAGCACCTTAATTAGGAGCCTAAGTCCCAAGTGTACCCAACAGAGAAAGAGATGCATCCAGATTAATAATGATTGATGCCATAGTATCAGTTTTTTGAAGATGTAGATGATGAGGAGTTCCTGACCTTTTTCCTAACAATTATTCAAACAAATCCTGAGGCTGATAGTACTTCCTTTCCCTCTGCTAACAGCAGGAGAATGGATATAGTCTTCTATTTTCTTAGGCTTTTTTCTTTTTTTAATCTTTATTGGGATGTGGATATTTCAGGTATGTCTTGGATAATTGCTACTAAAAGAAATACTATATCTACATCTCTAAACAGCTGGGAGAGGAAAGTCTTAACAGAGACCTGACTTGCCTGATATGCATTTGGACTAGGGAAAAAAATGTTTTTACAGTTATTTTTGCAGCTTCCTACTTCTGGACCTACTCGAAGGATGGTTTGGTTCAGCTTTAGTTTAAATGAATGGACTGCTAAACGAAGATACCTGGTTTGCTCTGTACCTTTCAGGGGATTTGCAAGCAAGAATGATTAGATGTGAAATTCTAGAAAGATGTGCTACATTGGTTTTAGTCCAGTTAGCCAACATTTTTGCTATCACCTCAGATCTGCTTATTCCTACTAAGCATTGCACACCACTCAGGGAAAAGAGCTGCATGTCAATAGCAAACTAAATCAAGAGTTCTGTTCAGAAAGCCATGTTGAGATGGGCCACAGGAAATGGGCTGGTAGATGAGGCAAAGGGTAAGAGATGATGTGGAATTCCTTACAACTGAATTCTGCTTTTCCATATCTGGCCCAAAGCCTGGAAAAATATCAGAAAGGTATACACATGACACGATACCTCTATACACATGACATGATACCTCCAAAGGACACAAAACCTGAACAGCACTGGTTTGATAAGACATATTAGAATTGGCACTAAACCCAACTTTGCAATAAGAAAAACTTTTCTTTTGTAAGTGGAAATGCCCTGAAATATTGGTCTTGATTTCATCTTAAACAGCATTCACTTCCCAAGCTAGTCTCAAATGATTCTTTAAATGCTTGCATTGAAGACAGTAACTGAAGTGCCTTCAGCTTAGTACACCCACACATGATCAATGTTTCTTCGTTCTTTTGTCTGGTTTCCTCTTATTACCAGCTGTACCTTAGATACAGGAAAACCAATAGGTTCTTGGTTTTCAGGGACTGCCTTGACTGCATCAAACTGAAGATTTGGTTTCCTGTCATGGACCAAAGTAGGGATTCACGTTTGCTTAATGTGGGATCTGGATATTTGGAAGATGTACTGTCTTAAGATGTACTTCGGGGTTTTCAAGAACTCATTTTACATAAGCTTGTCCTTTTAACTAGCACTAACAAACCTTTCTTTATGTTTTTCCACTCCCAGGTACACTGTTTTACATAATGGGCATCATCAGGAACATGAGAAGCTTCCCATCCACAATGACCCTGAATCCCAAGAGTCCTGTTTCTAGTCACGGTCCTAGAAGAGGAATGGCCTGGCTGAAGGAACAGATTCCTTTTAGGATATCCAAAGGATTCACGGACAGCAGGACTTTATGAAAACTCATTCATCTGCATTGTCATGGTGCCTCCTGCACTGACTTCATATGAATGTCCAGCTGCACGTGTGTAGATTGATGGGGGCATGGGAAGGTACATGAGCAGAACAGCTGAGGAGACTTTCCTTTATCTGCAAAGACAGCTGGACTATATGACTGCATCAGAGCCTTACTCCAGGAGTAAGCAGATTTCTGTCAATGGAAGGAAAAAACACAGATACAAACCACCTAGTGCAGGGCCTTCTGTTATTCCTTTCCAGCTGCCATCTGTGTACAAGCCACCTCTGTGTCCTGTGGTATCATGATCTTAAAGATTACAAGTTCTGGCTAAAGCCCTAACACAATGTGAGACTAAATGCCTGCTTTACCTGCGCAAGATCCTGCCCGCCGGTGACTGGATGCTGTCAGGAGAGAAACAGTGCTACATTTTCTTCAGCAAAATAAGAGGAAATATTTGCCCTTTGATTATAGTTACTGGTGAAAGGTCAGCATGAGCTGCTGATTCACCCTACCCTGCAGAGCTTTCTTTGTAAATGCTTTTATTGTGTTTCCTGGCCAAGTTCATTGGTAGAACACTCATAGGGTGTATATAGCGTCTGACAAGCTGAAGTGGGACCTACAGGGACATTTCACCGCTAACAGAAAGCCCTGCAAGCACTGCTTCCATCAAGCCCAGTTGCTAAAAGACAGTGGCCATCCTCTGCCATTCGGAAGGCAATGGACGGGATGTGGCCCTCAAACCCCAGGCAAGCTGCCAGCGCTGTCCTCATCTGAGCAACCTTTGGGCATTCTTACCAAGAAGAAAGGTTGGCCAAGAGACAGAGTCAGTCTGTAATAGATCACTAAGTGCCATCTTGAAAAATATACCATCTAAAAAACTTTTCTAGCTACATTAGTAAGACAGACTTCTAGTTACATTTTCCATCTTTATTTTTCTATTTGTTTCTGTTCTCTTCCAGTTGAGGCAGGAAGTTTCAAGACTTTCAAATATCACCATATGCACATCTCTGTTTGCAAAGATCTCAGTCCTTAGCTGCTTCCTGCATGTAGATATTGCTATGTTCCTTGTGAGCTGCTTCCACCTTTGCATGGAAAGAGTAGGCAAGGCTGTAGAGTTCGCAACTTTGGGAAAATTATTATCATGCAGTGGGAAATATGCAGGATCAAGACTACAAGACTCTGCCCTTTTTAGATGAAGATCCAACCCAGAGATGCCACCCTGAGCCTAGAAAATAAAATTGTACTTTGTTATATCGTGTAATCATGTACAGGTATTTTTAATGTAAAAAGAAAAGTGACATTATTTATTATTTTTTATCAGGAACATGTGGGTTTTTTTTTTCATTAAAAGCTTCTAGACCCAGGAGCTCAACATTATATGTATTATTATTTAGTAATATTTCTGTTGCTATGTGACAGGTATTTACTGTAAACAAACAAACAAATCCTGCTTTGAACAAACAAAAATGTTGCTCAGTAGGAAAAAAAAATTTATGCATGATAAGAACAACTGGCTTCCTTGCCATGGTGTCCAACTTCTTTAACTACTTCTTCCACATAAAAGTCACTGATAAAACTTCACATCATTTTCCTTTAGGATTCAAAAAGACACTGGGCAGAAACAGCCCTAATTAGAAGAAGCCAGACACTTAACCAATGTAGAAAATTGCTAGCAGTTAGAAAGAGACAAACTATTGGTGTTTGTGGTGATGGGTGCTGACGGGATGGGATGAGCATGAGCTATTTGAAAAGAGAGGGTGAGAGCTTGAGCCAATTCCCGGTTCAGCATTAGGAACAGTTTGGCAATGACCTGTTTTTACAGGGCTGTGTTTCCAAAAAGAACTCGCTATCAGTTCAACTCTATTGTTAACATCAAAATAGAGTGGTGGGTGAAAAAAATAGGCCATTATTGAAAGTTTGGAAAAAATCCATCCAGGGCCGCTTCAGTCCTGTGATCTACACCTCTGTGGAACTGCTCGCATGGGTTTTTGTCTGGCTTTAGGTGTGCAAGACTGCAGAGCAGGTTGTCTTGGTTTCACCTCAAGTATCAAATTTCTTAAAGAAATCCTAGAAAAGCTTTTCTCTGTCCCCATTAAAAGGCATCAATACATCAGTGTGAAATTTCTCAGAGTGATATGGAACCAGCAGCATGGGGATGCTATAGTGATGGTGTTCTTTGTTTCCGCTGTTGTCCTTGAAGTGTTGTCTTCTGTATTTTTTATGTGCTTTACTAATACATCTCTTCTGAATTTAAAATGAACTTCTCAACACTGAGTTTTACTCATGGGCAATGTTCAGAAGGCTCTGTCAATGGGATCAGTAGCTGACTAGCCAAAATGGTCAGCAGCTCTGATTGGAAAAAAAAGTCTCCAATTTCAAACACCATATTGGAATGAAATACCAAACACAAAATGTCCATGTTCTGTGTCATCTCTGGCTAATTGCTTGTGAGACTCAGTAAACCTGTCATGAACCACCTGGCAGCTCCTGCTTAGTAAGTCAATAATCTCAGCAATGCTTCTGTGAACCCAGAAAATGACATTGTCCATCATCAATAACGTTAGAATTTCTATGGCAAAGAAGCTGTCTCATGGAAAGGACCCATACTTGATTTCCTTTGCTAAAGGTAGCTGCTCCTGTAGCCTCTGAGTTCATCTTCCCAGTGACCATTTTGGCTAGCAGTATCAGAGTCTTTGCCTGTGCTGAATAATATGTAACGCATTGGCTGTTTCTAAAAATAAAAAATCCTCTATGTACATTGCAGTAAACTCCAGCTCATGCTCATTTCTTGTACTGTTTTCACTCAAAACATAAGATGCTACCAAGTAATACTTTTCACCTGCCTCACAATGTACTTCAACAGCTATAACAGCAAGGGAGAATCTGGCCCCACTGCTTTGAAAATACAGATGAGCTCTTGGGTCATAATACAAGTTCCTAATATTTATCTACCAGAACAATCCTGCCTGCTGCACCAAGTTCTTGTGCACCAGCTCTCTTTCTCCCCACACTTTTGCTTAGATTGTTACTGAGCCCTCTTTCTCCCTTACCTGTGCTGTGTCCACCTCATCTCTTGCTATCTGCACTGAGAGATGTCACTGCTATGGGCATCAATGCTCAAGACAGGCATTTGCAAATGGGGAGTCAGGTATAATTTTGTGTGGCTCTGTTTCTCTGAGTTTCCCAGTGAATTTGACTGAAAAAGGATGCTCCTTTCTTCCTTCCTTTACATCTCTCTCCTGCCATCTCTCACAGATTCACTCTAATAACAGTATTATTTGTTTCTTGGCATAAATATACTAGCACTCATCAGCAAATTATCACACCACCACTTTATGGCCTGGGAACACTATNTTAGCAGAACAGCTAGCTAATAAGAAATTGGCTGGCTGGCCTTTGCTAAACTGTCTTCAGGAGGCTGATCTGTCAACACTGTTGTATTTCCGTATTTCTGGATTCTCCTAGGCTCCAGAAGCATTTCTGAAATCTTGCATGACATTTGATAGCAGGGCATGTGCCCAGACAAGCAAATCCAAAGATGCACTGAGGTTACTTGTGCTGAAAGAGGGAAGCAGAGCAACAGGCTGACTACTTCCACAGGCAGACTGAAAAGCTAGCCTAACACTAAAACTGTAGGCCATCTGACATCAAGTGGGCCCTAGACAGTGTCAGGGTGCACAACACCATGAGGTGAGCCATCCTTTTTACTGAGCAGCCTTCCATGTCTTTGATAGTTTACTCAGACAGAAACTAAGTCACAGTCATGCTGCAAAGTAAAATTCAGAGACAAAATAAACAGGTCACCAATGGGAAGCTGTGTTCACAAAACAGAAGCTCCAAGGAAGAGTGCAGAAGAGGCCATACACTTTAATTAGCTGATGATCAAGACTGTCTGGAGGGATGTGAAGCAATAACTGGATGATACACACTCTGTAAATGTCAGTGCTTGAGGCAGTCAGCAGCTGTGTTGCTTAGTGAGATGTATGGAGATATGGCTGCAGCCCAAGTGTACTAGCAGGTCATGCTCATAAACACCATGCAGACAGATGAATCCTTATAGGGAAATGTCCATTCCAGATTTATCTTTCACAGTTCTTTCAACACTGAATATATTTTCAGTTTTTAGTCTTGGAGTGAGCAACGAAAAAAAAAAAAGGGAGAACAGTATCTCAGCAGAACAATTAGAAAAATGCTTTCAATAAATTCTCAAAACCCTTTTCATTTAGTTCAGAAATCTAATACATGACCTGCTTCTATTGCAGGATCTGATGCCTGTCTAAGAGCAGTAAGAAATGAAAACATTTACCACAGTGGCTTAAAAATGAAGGCAATAGCTTGCATTTGCATTACACCAGAGTACATGGCCTTTGTGCCTACACTCCAGTTGCAGTGTATTACCAGAGCTGAGAAGGGGCTCACAGCGGAAACAGGGACTGACAGTCTTGCAGCTGAGGAGTATTTGTAGAGATGCATGGGAAGCCCTTACTCGCTTCTCACGCACATAGTGCTTGGCTCCAATCTACATTTTCCACATTCAGCTTGTTTGAAGGCTAAAATCCCCCCTGATCTCAATAGAGAAGTGTACGCTTCAAAGAGAGGCCATGCACATAGTATGCACATGTAGAGGACTTGAGTGGAAAAACCAAGTTTGGCACACTGAACTTCTTTCTCAATGCTTTGTTCCCTGCACATTCCTAGTCACAAGCAGATAGCGGTGCACATGCAACCACCGTTCGCTTACAGAGATACTGTCATTTTAACAAGCTTAATTCATTACTTGTTATGATTTACCTGCAATCACAGGTGCCCACACCTTGGCCTAGCACATCTACCTGATGGGTCCCAGGTTCAAGGCTCACTGTGATGCTGGTCTAGCTTGCAGAATGAATGCAATCAAAATGGACTCACATGAAAACCATTATTAGGATCATCTTGATTTTGAGCAGTATGAATCCTTGGCTCCAGAGAGTCTCTTTCTTTTTGCAAACTCTGGTCCTCCATGAGTCTGCTTTATAACAAAGAACACTTCAGGGAGAACGTAACATTGGAAGTGCGTTAGGTAACCACTGAAAACTCAAGTGTGAGTCAGCTGAGAGGGCTAAATGACACTCACCTTGCCTTTGACTTCATCTCACGTCAAAATGGCTTTTACTTTACCCTGCCTTCTCCTACTGTCCCCTGGATGGGATCAAGAGCTCTGAATAATCAGTAATAGTGTATTAGTTGTACTTAAATGCTTTTGTGCATCTCAAAATACCTCTCAATTTAGGTATTACTAACAAATATCTTCAACCTAAACATCATCTGACCAAGGGATTGTGGCTTTTAGAATGGAATACACTCAAAAATGGCTCTGCTCAGCAAAGATGAGGAAGAATCAAAAGGTATTTAAGGTATTTATTGGCGTCAGTCTGACTTAATAATGTGCAACAGAACTAACCAACTGGGTCCAAATCGTGTCCATTTTAATTCCTAGCACAGATGAAAAATACATAACAATGCCAGTAAAATGATGGTTTCTTGGAGCAGGCAGCCCACATACGGCAGACTCTGAGTCATTCTGAAGAGTTTTCCTCACCCATCTTCATAAACGCTAAAGCCAAGGAGAGCATTTTCATTCTGTAACTGTCAACTGTAAATCCTCCAGTAGTACAGGATCCAATCTTTTTCTCTGCATTAGATTTCCTGAGCCATCTCTGAGTACTATCCTGCCAAAAGGCAATAAATCTGTTGGTTTTTTCTACTAATATGAACTCAAAAATATACAAAAGCTTTTAGTTCTTTCAGTTTTTGTATAGCTTAAATCTTTCCGAATCCAAAATAATCACATACTCAGGGCCTTATACAGATTTACCTTATCACAGCAACATTCTCACCTAATTAAAAAAACCAGGTATAATTTAACTAGAATTTACCCAGTACCTGAGTTCCACTACTTCCTGTTAAACTGAACTGAAATTGCCTATGCTATTAGGAAATCTAGATTTCCTGTCAAATATATACTTATTACTTAAAGAATTTCAAAGATTTGGCAGAAGAGCTTAACATTACTTAGCATACATTATTTGACATGTTTACAGAATTCTGTCATTTTTTTAATGATTTTCATTCATCTTCTGAAGTTCTTGAAATGAGTCATTAAAAAACCCCAGAGAAACCCTAAATATCTTCCCTGGACCACAACAGAATGGGAATGCAATGCTAACTGATGTTCCTTACAAAACAGCTGTAATGCCAACGTCTGTACTCTCTACAAGATATTGTGAAGGGTGCTTCTCAGTCCTCCAGGACAAGACGAAAACTTACTTCCTTGCTGAGTAAGTAGCACACTTGACTTCCTTGAAGCTTTCTTCCAAGCCAAGATTAGGGAGGCCCCAAAATGAGGGCCTCCAGCTGCCATGGGGTGTGTTTCAGTCAGGCAATGATCCAGACAGCATATCAGAACTAAATCCCTTTACAGAAGGCTCAGTAATGAATCTGTTTTCATATTCCTGACAGCTGAATCCCAGCCACCAAACAGGGCTCTTGACATAATGAGTATCTGAAAGGGCTGTCAAACCACATCAACGGTCATCTTCATATCACTAATCTCTAAAATCAACCCTATTCAAGGGCATCCCTCTATCTGTAAAAAACAGAAAACATAAAGGAGAGTCTAGAGCATTATTGCAATAACTACTGCCAGTGACTGAACAACAGCTATTAATCCAGGGGTTACTTTAAGGACTACATAGATTAACACAGATATGTTTATTCCATACCACTTTCCATGACTGTGCCCCACTATTGCACTCTATCATTACTCTCTTTGAAAGAGTCAATTCACTTGCTACCATCTTTACAGCCCTCAATGGCAGTCCCAAGATCCTCATTGGTAATCATCTTCACACAGAAATTCAAGCTATGACCATCTGTGCTCCTCCTGCACAAGCTTAGAGCAGCCAGGAGAGGTGTTATCTACCTCTGAAAGCCTACACCAAGTTCTGCATCACCAGCCCCAGCTCCCTGTGGACAGTCACACCCGAGAGCACAACTCATTTCTCATTTCAAACTGCCAGATTTTTTGCCCTTTGCTAGACCAGGCGTGTTTAAACCAATAACCTCCACTTGCTTGCTCCCTTTCTTGCCCAACTAATGAGCTGGAAAGAGGAGTGCAACAAAGCTAGAGTCCAGCTTTAACATAAAATCTGTGATTTTTGTCTCTCTTCACTCCTGGAGGAGGAAGAGATTAAGAGATAGATAAGGAGATTAACTACATTAGGAAATATTCTCAAGCAGAAATCCACCTCAGTTACAGAGCTGGCCAGTGTACACCACTGAGAAACATGATCTTATGTTTTGAAAACTGAGTGAAAATGTTGCTGCTCATTTTTACAGCAGAAGTGTGGCCCTCACCTAAAAGATGACACCTGTCCTCCCTGTGCAAACAAACAGCAGTAGCCAAAGCAGGACTGTCATTATGCTCTCTCACTACTACCCTCAGACTCTTGTCTGGAGACCTCCAGTTCAGCCACAGACTTGGTAGCTTGTCCACAGAGCATAATTATATGCAGCAGATAAACCCTGCCACCTCCCTCTTCTATACCAGAGTTCCAATGTACAGCTTTTCAAATGTCCTTTACAGCTCTATTTATAAAAGGCCCACATCTAAACTGTGGACTGTCATTGGAAATATTTGCTGAAGGAGAAAGCTGACCTATCCCCTGCTTCTGCTTTTGATCCATCTGTCCTGTGGGAGCAAGGACGTATTTTAACAGCCCATCCTGCCACAGTCCTGAATATTTTCTTGCAAATGACTGCTCTGCAAGCACCGTCCTTACCTAAAATACTTCCATTTCTCAGGCAGCTCTTCTTCAGAATGGCCTACCCTTTGAAAGCTGGGTGCTGCTGTGGGACTTCATAAATGAAGCACTTCAAAACAATGAATCACTGTACTGAAAGCTCCCAGCCAAAGGTTTTCTTCTGGGATGAAGCCAGGTTTTGGGGTGATACCTGCAGAAAGGTTAAGCACTTCTTGTGCTGCTTTGCTAACATGTTTCATCTTCCTGCCTCACCTTTGGAAGTGTGTGATATAGCTGGACTGGCTAAACCAAGGTCAGCATCCACAGTTCAGGTTGGGTAGTTCCCAACACTGAAATGTCTCCTTAGCCCTTGTCACAAACAATGTACACCTATGCATTCATACGTACCTCACGCTCTCACACTAAATGGTGTGTTTCCAGCTTAGATAACTCCTTTGGAGACATCATACCATAGGAAGCAGAAATTTTTCCCTGCAAACAAAAAGCTGGGGGTTTTGCTCTGTAACAAGTCTGCAATGGAGAAAGCTTATCTCATCTCAACACCTAATGAAAGTTAATGAGCTAGTGGAAACTCTCCAGTTGATGGGGCACTAGTTTTGGCTGTCCTGTTAACACATGCAGTGCATATGTGTACGTACAAATGCCCTGTCTTCCCCCTATCAAGGGATTAAGCTTGAATTGCTTGAACTAGTAACTCGGAGCAGAGATCACGGGCAAGGGCAGGAGTCTGCAGCTGCTTCTAACACACTGAAGAGCTTAGACACTAGAGTGAGGGTAGAGGCAAAATTCCTGTGTCCATCAACTCCTTATAGCTTTTCCTCAAATAAAAACATAACTTCAAAATCCTTTTCTTTTCAAAACCCAAACACTGATTTTGTCTTTCTCCTAAATCAGAGAAAAAAGCAAGAACCAGCACACTGTCCATCTCTGAGACACGATGTTTTGTGCTCCTCTCTCCACAGTGCCCACATCCCAAGCATGCTTTCTGCTTTATCTATTTACCCTGTGTACAGGTGTCATCATCATATTTAGATGACATTTCTCAGGCACTTGAGCAACAAACAGCCACAATCACTGCACCCTCTTCCAGGAAGAGCTGTTAGCCCTACCTGCTGTGGGCAAAAAGAGGCACAAAAGGAGTTCAAGCACTTGCCTGCAGTGGCGTAAGCCATCTCAGACTCACTTTCCAATTAGTGGGGAGCTAGTCAATACCCACCCTTGGCCAGCTGAATCAGGCCCTGGAAGCGCTTATTTCACTTACACTGACTGCAAGAGGAGACGCCTCTGACCAGTGCATCTGCATGAATCTGCACTATAGGCATATAAATATAACAAAGGTGTAACACACCCAGGAAGCATATTGTTGAGCAAGGACTGTAAAGTCAGAGCTAACCTAGGGAAGATAATCCTTCACATTTTATTCTTTCCCTGAAGCCACACGCATGCAAAGCACATGAAGGAAGCAGGGGACAGAAATTATGCAATCACATCAGTTTCCTTTGTCATTTTCCTTACCTATCAGGTTTAGTATTTGCAAAGCTGCTTTTGAACTCCAGCAAACAGTTTGCTTTGATATCCATATGCAAATATCACTGTTTGTTAAGTGGACTGTAAATGAATTTCATAGTTCATTCCAAAGCTGCCACACATGAGCACAGTAAAGCTAAAAGCCTCAGCTGGAGTTTTCTCTGTTGTAGAAAGATGAACAGAGCAGGATCACTCAGCCATCTTATTTGCTGTGGCAGCAGCCTGCTCCTCCTGCCAGAGACCAAAAGAGAGGTGTCAGACTGGACTTCAGCATGAAGGGAGAGGGAAGCCTGTCACATACAGACAGAAGACATCTGGGCTGCTTCCTGAGGAAAGTTTAACAACTAGGCAGACCAATGGAAACCCTTTTTTGCCCTACAGGACAATTGAACAACAGACTGCCCAAAATGGAAACAAAATGGAGAGACAGGGGGAAGCTCAGACACAAAAGATCATATCCCTTTACAACCCGGAGGCTGCAAACCAGAATTTCTCAAGCCTAGTGTCTCTACATCTGCTTCTATAGACGTGGTGAGAATTTTCCAAACGGTATATAGGATCTTTTGGAGATATACGTAGGACACAAGAAAATTAAATGGAGACAAGTATCACCTTTTCTAGATACTACATCAAATTCTCTTAAAAGAGACTGTTAAAACACTCTGTGGCATGCAAGAGATTTCGCATGGTACAATACATAATACTTTTAAATGTCTAAATATACTCTGTTGTACCTTTTGTGACCTCCTGGAATCAAGTTACTTAAGCACCAAAAAAAGAAAAGGAAGTGATTGATTTGTACTTAGTTTACCTAGAGCTCTGATAGAGGGGTATTTATTTATGTATATCAGATGTTCTTTGCTGATCTTGGCTCCAGAAGAGGTTATGAACCCATGTCATGAAAAGGACTTGCATCTCACACAAGCAAGTCCAAAGTGTTTCTGAAAGAAATAAAAAAGTCAAGTTCCATTTAAAGTCAAAACAAGAAAACAATTCTTGACCACAAATTACTGCATTCTAAGCCTTAGTTTCCCCAAGTGGCCAAAAAATTTATGCCAGAATTTCATAAACTAAAGTGTCTGACACTTTGCAAGAGATACTGATTTATATAGAAAGTGCTCCTGAAATAGCCTTTGCACATGAACCTGCCTTCCAAGAAACCGGATTTAAGCTGGGGCCCAGTTACACAAAGACAAATTAGTATGACAAAGCCAGCTCTTACACTGCATAGCTCTACCCTAGTCTGCTGGAGTAACCCCGGACTCCTTAGAGGCGCGGAAGGGACATGCTAAGTCCCCCTGCCAGCTCTGTGGGGGGAGGAGGGGGAAGGGGGAAGGGGGAAGGGGGAAGGGGGCCACTCTCTTTGCGGGCAGCACTCCCTGCTGGCAGCCGAGGCCCATGCTGTCCGCCCCGGGCCAACACAGTGTCCAAACCTCGGTGTCCCTTCACCTGGGTGTCCGTCCAGTCTAACGTTCACGCCCAGTCGTTGCCAAAGCGAGCCAAGCACCGATGGGCTGCATAGTCCTGCCGCAGTGCAGAGGAGCATGAAACCAACCTGACCATTTCAGTTGGATTAGACAGGTGAACCATCTTAAAAATTCCAATTAGAGACCTCAAATATGAATACTGGTTAGGTTCCAAGTCCTGCAAAGGAGAAGAACCCTGATGGGAAAAGATTTCATGTAATGTAAAGATGTCAGGGATGGCTTAGTACACGAATGAAGGGTATATGCATCAAGTTTATACTTGTTACCAGGTTTCACTGCTCTTGCAGATAGTCTTTTGATGTAGTTAACCCTGTTCAGTTGAAAAAAAAAAAAACAAACAAAACAAACTTGCAAAAGAAAACACTCGTGACTACTGCACACCCCATCAGCAAATTTGGGCTGATATCAAAGCAGTCTTTACTGTAAACACACGTCCCCTATTGCAGTGACTCAAGGATCCACAAAAGAAGAAATCAGAAACCCAAATGATAACTGCAACTTTCTGTTCTTCACGGTGGAAAACAAATCAAGACATTTCCAGCCCTTACAACTGGGACAGCTTTTTAACTGGGACCTGATCGGGTACTGAGTGTGTATGCCTGCCACTAGCAGAACACCACTGAAGCCAGAGACTGGCAAGAAAGTTATTGTTTGTACAGCAGCTCCTGCTGACACAAGCTATACCCATTCATGTACTAGTAATGATTTTTATTTTTTTAACTAATGAAGGTTGAGCAGGAAAATAATTCTTTTCATCTGCTTGGCTCCCTTCCTCAATTTCAGATACTGAACATAGAGAGCAGGTTCCCTGGCCAGATCCCAGATACAATCTCAATACAATCTCAATCACCCAGAGGTCTCATGAGAGTGACACAACAAATTTAGTCACTACATTACCACTATATGTAAAACGGGTGTAATGTTTAAGAGGTTAAAACTACTCCAACATTCAATTGCCTACAGAAAGAAATATTGAATATAAATAAGTACATTATTTGTATAAATACTTCTTCAAAAGGCTAAAGTTAAGAGATACCAGATGGAGATCGGGTGCAATACTCTAGAAATGCAGTAACATTTTTCTGTACATGCTGTATTAAAATGGTAAACATGACTGAATCGATGACTCACATTAGTTGAAACACTTCTAAGAAGGGTCACAATTACATTTTGTCTGAATATCACTGAATATATAAACTATGGTTAAATATATTTTTTACAACTAAACCATTAACTTTGATCCTGCATTAAAGCAAATTTTAGAGCATTCACATCACTATCTGGTATTTAGCACTCCACCTCCAGTGAGAGTAGAAAGCGCACATGTGAGAAAATGCTACTGTACCAAATCTCTTGCTGCTTCCAATAGGCACCATTCTCTTCCTCTTACCTAATATATTTCTAGTTCCACATTACCTCGAGAATTTCCAGAGGGACAGATGCAGAGAAACCTAACAGTACCTTTCCTGTGTTGAACAGTTTTGCCTCTTCAGTTCTACAGAGCTAAACGTCATAGACATCCCCATCAGTCACATTTATACCAAAGTTCAAAGAATTAAAATCATTAACAATGATGTGTAAAATTGTATAGTGGTATAAACTAATCTGCTCTATAGCTTTCACCACAGTAAGGTGGTAAACTGTCATTTGTTAGGCTGGTAACTCCACAACTTTAAAAAAGCATGAACAATAGATGAGGCCACAGTTGATCGTATGGCACATCTAAAGGATGCATTTGTGCAGTCACAGCTGTGTGTACATGCAGACACTGTTTCACAGCACAGCAAATTAGCCTTTAAGAGGTCTCCCACCCCCACAGGGCACATTACTAACAGCACACAAGCCAGCTAGTTTAATACTAACTTGTGCATTTTTATACCTGTATACTGGACTTGAAACCAATTCTGGACATACATACAAAGCATCTGGATACTGTGGGAACCAGAGACATTTTCTATATACAATAAAAACAAGTATTCAGGGGCAAAGAGCAGCAGTATTTACTGACCATATGGAAAATCTGCATTCATGAGTGAGCATGAATCAGCCTGAAAGCTCACTGGTTGAGTCAGATGGATCCTGTACTGAGCCAGCTATAACTAAGCAATCCATANATGGATCCTGTACTGACACAGCTATAACTAAGCAATCCATAACTAAGCAATTACACATCCCTTTTCCTGCCTGTCTTTAGGGAAAATTCGGCTTTCACCCAGTTAGTATGTGCAGATTTACATTAAAGAAAATGGAACCAACAATTAGCAACTTATTTTTCATACTGGAGAGTCAATTACAATATTAAAACGAAATCTAATGGTACAAAACACTTTAGAATATATCTTCTGTTTCCAAGGTGTTACATGGGGGGGGGTTTCTTTCCCAAAAAATGTTTTTAATGTACTCTGGAAACTACCATGTCACCAACTTTGCTACTTTTTTTCTGCTTTTGGCTTTCTTTGCAACAACTGTAGAATAATTCTCTTCCTTTGAAAAATGCACACAAGACACAAAGATTGTGCTCAACAGGTTTACTCAGACTGGACTCTTAAATGCTCAAGAAAAAGGCACAGATTAAAAGAGACTCTGATGACTCTTTTGAACACAGCAAATGGGATTTTTTTTATAAGAAAAAAAATACTGCTATGAATTGTATGGGCTGAAAAATTAAAATATTCTTCCCTGTTCCTAATTATTGGCCTTCATTAAAATGGAATTTAAATTAAATTGTATAAACATATGAAATAAAGTCTTAGTCTTAGGAACTTTTTCTTTTGTTTCCTCTATGTACAAATCTTAGTATACAATTTTTACTTTTCATTATACATTTACTACATACTCTTTTCCAAACTGTGTGAGAGCAACTGCAAAATATATGTTTCAAGAAAATGCTTTGCATTCGGAGAGAATCCACCTGCTTTCTTGGCCGGCAGTGCCAATCAGAATTTAGGAAGAGATGACAGGTTAGGGAGAGTATCCACTCAAATGTAATCATCCTCTACCGGTTCACCATTGACATCACAGTAATGGATGAAGATAGCCACCACACGTTGGAATACACCTTTTTTCATCTGGCGCAGTTCAGAGATCTCTTCTCCTATTGTTTCCATACAGATGTCTGCAGACAATTGTCCTTTCCTTCGGGGTGCATAAATAGTAGCTGTGGAAGTCACATAAGAACAAAAACTAGAGTCTTTTCCATAAAGAAATTCACAAGCGAATCTGTTTTCCATTAAATGAGATTAAGATTGGAAAACAAAGCAAACTGAAAAATCTTCCGTTGAGCAACCACGTTTAAGGAATACTATTCAAGCAGAAAAGGTATTCCGCCTT
>VYZV01022422.1:295-12118 GCA_013401275.1 Pandion haliaetus | reverse complement strand
CTTCTGTCATACTGTAATATTATCTCATTCCTACCCAAGGTTTCACTTTGGGATCCACCTCAATGTAAGCTCAGTAACCTTGGGAGAACTTCTTTTATTCTTTCACTTGTAGAATATTTGTGGCAGAGAGCATCTCTCTGATCCCCCTGCCTGCATACATCCAGGAGACAGCAGTAGAAATTTATCCTTTTATTCTGCAGTGCCTGAGGGTACTGGAGTAGCTCTGAGAATAGATAATAACTGAAGTTCCTCAAATAGTGTCAAATGGTAATTGTGGGCTTAAAGTGCGGTTTTATTGTCACAAAGTAGTATTGCTGGGAGGGAATTCTTAGAACCACCATGTCCACGTACAGAACTTTTTTTTCCCCCCTCCCCTCAACTTGAGTTTTCACTGGATTATATTTTCTTCACCTTCAGTATCAAGACTTGTTTATCTTTGATTTTGCTGCTGAACTATTGGTTGTACCTAGTTAACAGACAGCATTTAGGCAGGCAATGGTGAGAAGCAAAGATGTTTTCTTTTAGAGTGTGTGATTGAAGGTGATCATGAAGTAACTTTTTACGAGAAATAGTCTTATTACAGAATGATGTTCTGTTTTGCTTTTTAAAAATTTGTTCCTATGTTGACTGCATGTATGTTCTTCTGAAAATGGAAGCCAGAGCAAGAATGATTTTCTATGCATGCTTTCTAAGCCAGTCAATTCCAGTGATAAGATGACAATTCCTGCTTTAGTGGAAAGTAAACCTGTCCATTGTCCTCAGAAAATAAATATAATACAGCTCTGCAGCAGAATCAAAGGCTGATACAAAACCAAAAAGAATCTCTAAACCCCCAAGTGTGTTCTCAAAATATAATTATTGCCAAGATAGACATGATTTTGTTGGCAGCTTGAATACTTAAGAAGAGGTAGCAAGTAAGGGGAGCCTTGGGTTTTGGAAGAAATATTCTAAGATAATAATTTTAAACTTCATATTCCAGTATTCTTCCTTGAAGCTTGAAAATTCTACTTTTTTTATAGCATAATGTAGAGAATGACTGTAGAAAAACTAAGCACTGTATCAGATTGATTAGGAGATACATACTTCTAGCACGTTCAATATCAGAAAAACGCATGATTCTAGAAGGCTGAAGGAACAGAAATGAGCCTTTATATCTGTCACCTCTTCTCACACCGTTCAAAATCTCTGCCTGTGCCTCATAAAGAGTTTCAGTTCTTCTCTATTAAGAATCTATAGCTTGAATCACACAGCAGACAAACTTTCATATCAATTTATCTCACAGAGTATTGTTTGAATTGATTTAGGATAAAGTGTCTTACTTCAGAGAGACATGGGTCTTAACCTGTGCTTTTTGAAGTAATTATTTTTGCTGCAGGTGTGAAGAATATATAGTTGTGTTAAAATGTGACAGTTTTATAAGCCACAATGATGGTGAACATGGGAAAAAATTAAGTCCAAAGACAAGGCTCAGCAGTATTGTTGAGGGCATCCCGAGGTCTAAAGCTGGGCCAGACTGACTTTACATTAGATTCAGAGATAGTCTTACTGGTGCTAGAATAGACTCCTGTTGGGAGACATTGGTCACAGTCACAGATTAACTACTGGAAAACATCTGTGTTGGGTTCACGCCAGACTCTGTGAGCTGCTGGTGCCAAACAGTCATGCTACAGAACTGCAGGCAAATAGATAAAGCAAGAGATTACTAGAATTGCAGCCAAATGCCAATATACCTTAGAATTACTTTTCATCTTTTCAGAGACATTAAAAATACATTCTGTAGAGCCAGCTTCTTGCATTTTTTGTTAAGGTATGTGAGCTTGTTAATGGGGACGCAATGCAGAATGGAGATGAATGCAGAAAAAGAGAACAAATGTCATGACAACAATCAAGGTGTTTCTTGGGCTTTTCAAAGAGAACTTTCCTTGACCCGCCTAGAGCGTATCATTTATTACTGGAAGTATCTAACCATTGAAAAGCGAACTTTGTTCAGCAACACTGTACATCAGGCTACTTATTTGTAACTTGCAGTGCTGCTCTTATTGCTGTATCGGACTTGCGTGCTCTCAGGGTTGCAAGAACAAGCTGTAGCCCCAAAGTTTAAGGTTATCTATGGCAGTTTCTCTCATGCTTTCAGGAAAACCAATGGCTTTGGGGTTGCCCCAAAGGGGGGAAGAGGGGTAATGCCTGCTGTAGAAACTGCTATTGTACTGTTTGCTGCTGAATCCCTTTGTTTACTCCTCTCCACTGTTGCAGCAACTGTTCCTGCTATGCTAGCATTTGTGGCATCTGCTCCTGTCACACTGACTCATTTACCTTGGACATAAAATGAAGCAGAATTGCATGTTGGTAGTGGTAGGGAGGAAAGCAGTGATTCTCAGCTTTATTTCTCTTTGTTTCTCATTGAGCCCTTTTCCTCATTTGTTAATTCTAGTAAGCATTCTCCATATGCATTTAGTATTTTCACATATGCTTCTGTGTATATTTAATTGTCTACAGTAGACTCTTTCCATCTTTTCTTCCTGCTTCTTGTGTCAACTGTCTGTTTCAATTTTAAGCTACTCAAAAAGAGCCATTTCTTTGTGTGTACTTCCACGCAGCATCCAGTAAGACACAACCCTGCAGTTAATTGGAGGCTCTGAATAATCTTGCCACATAAAGAGTATAATTACTGATAGTACCCATTTGTTTTTTTTTTTTTTTTTTTTTTTAAATGTTACTTTCTATTCAGGGAAAATCACAGCAAGGAAACTAGTTCTTATCAATAACCACTTTTCTTAACATGCCTGCGTGGATTCCTACAACCCACAGAGAAGAAATCTACCAGTAGATAGCGTTGTAACTATAGTATCTCTGTAGCTGACATTTTAACAATGCCCTAATTTTTGTGCTAGTTGTAAAATCTCATCGTTTGTGCTATTGGGAAGATTTTTAGGCTATTCTGTATAGAGAAGTCAAGCTTTATGAAGGTAAAAAGACAAAAATAGGAATGCTTGCTTCCTGAAACATACTCTGCAAAGGCATATCGTATGTGAAGGCTGTTGTTGAGAATAATGTATGAATGATTTACTGGTAAATGCTGTGTCTTTGTAGCAATACTCTAATATTTTAGAATACTGAGTTTAGCCTCAGGAACTGGTCATTACTGCTTGATCTTGATCTTAGTGATTTGTAATTTTAGTTTTGGAGTAAAACACTGGTACAATTAGCTTTTGTTAATGATTATGATTTTTGTCAGTAAGGAGATGATATAAAGTATGACAATCTCCTAGTCTTAGATTACTTTGCCATCATTTACCTTTTCTTTAATTAACTTTAAAACAAAAGTGCCCTTTTTTTTTTTGCTAAGGAAATATCTGTGGTTTTAGGTCCTGTTTCTTAATACCTAGATCTTCAGTGGCTGCACTTCTAGCATTTGTAATTATACTAAGAATGGAAATAACAAAAACCCCGTGGTAAATCCCAAGTTTTCTTAGTAAGTTTGTACTTAATAAAAGTTGCTTGTTCCACAGTTAGCACCCGCTATCTTCAAAATATGTTAGTGCTAGACACCTTTCAGAGATGAGATGTACTTTCCCTGAGAATTGCTGCTACAAAGTGTTTAAGATAAATGTGAATCTGTCTTCCTGTCCTTTTTCATGACAGCAGCAATAGGAAAGCGCCAATCAGTTGGTTAATGAATCCATGTGATAACTTCATGACTCTTCATTTTCTTCTACTCTGTGCTTTTGGCAGTTCTAGAGATGTTAATCTCTCAACATTTGCACAGGAGAGGTCTGTGTTTGAGAGAGGTCTTTATGCTCTCCACATACAAAAGACCAGTGTGTCAAAAGGCACCACCGTTGATCTGATCTGTGTCTGATTAATTCCAGCGAGTCCACTTGCCTGTCCCGGGGAGCTGTCACCCTCGCCTTTCTGAATCTCCCACTTAGATGTCACTTTGGGTGTGATAAGGACTCCATCATCCCTGCCTCTGCTGAGTCCCCTTTGTGCATCCTCTGTGCCAGTCACAGTTCAGAGCCAGGTTCTCTGACTTGGTCTCTTGGATGGCTGGACTTTCACTATTGACTCTGTGACATGTGGGAAGGCGAGTCACTGAGGTTAAACCCCTGAGCTTGGGCAACACAAACACCCGTGCTTCTAATTCTCTAGTTTTGCATTTGTTTTGTTTCCAGTTTCTGATGTTCATTTTAAGATGGCAATGATTTAATATAAAACACTCTTCGGCTGTATGTTAGAATACAAAAAGCAGTCTAATTTGGTGCAAGAGCTTCTGTCTTGCCCATTTGTGGCATTACATCCACATGGAGATGCCTTTTTGTTAGCACACTGTCACCAGGGGTGTGACAGTAGACACAGTTTTTGTATTTGCATACGGTATAAAGTGATCCTCAGATCACGGAGTTAAGGGATTTTCTTTTTAAGCAACTGTCTCTGTCCAAGATGTTAGGTAGTCTTCTGGTCTGGTGGATTGGCTGACAATTCCTTGTAAGATTTTTGTCTGAAAAATTCTACTGATACTTAACTAAGTCAATCTTCAATGACAATGTAATTTACAACAGTTGGCGGGGAAAAAAAGGCTGGACACTGATAGCAGTAGTGAACTATTTTCTCACGTCTGTGTCTATTTTAGTTGCACATTTCCTCACCATCTTATCCTCATGTATATCAAAACCCCAAAATCCAGTAATGCTGGAATGGGTGTAAAAAGGGTAAAGATCAAAGATATGGAGCACCTTGGGAATGAGATAACAAAGGGAGATGTAGGACTTAACTGGAAAATTATGAATAACAGAGTCTGTCCACTCTTTCATAGACTATAAGAACTCCTTGCAGGATGGTGGCATTTACAAATGAAAACATCAAGCAGCAAAATTTAAACAAGAAAAAGGAAGCCCCTTTTCACCAACATTTTAAAATTCTGGTTCTGGTTTTCTGTACTATTTAACGTGTGAGATGCAAATGTTTATTTGGATTCAGAAGGTGATCAAAGAACTTCATGAAAACCCAAATCTGCTGAAGACTATCAAACCCAAAGGTGTAATCTCTGAGTTAATTTAATCATGAAGCTAAAACTGAGAAAGATAGAAGAGATTTGTCACCAAACACTTTCAGTTCTTTCAAGCTTTTTTCACTTTTTGGCAAGACTTCCTGTGGACAGCAATATCGCATTGCTTAGGAAATGCTGTTAATGGTTTGATATAAAAAAAGGGCAATTTTACTATCTTGAAATTAAATACATGAAAATAATCCTGATTTTTCTATCTTTATAAAATCAATAGTTTTAGACATTCCTATATATAAATTGAGCAGTGGTTAATGGCATTAGGGAGAATATAAGTACTGAAGTTGGAAACCCACACTTTCATGGTTAGTTTTGTTGGGTTTTTAAAAAATTTTTTTTAATGTGTTCATGGGTTTTTTTATGCTCTGATTTTCATAATAATTGGTCTATTATTACAGTGAGTCAAACCTACCCATAGTGCATAGATATGATCAATGCATGCTCTACAGAGAAAATAATAAAGTAAAAATTAAAGTTTCTAATGATCTTGCTGATATTTTCATTTTTTACATAGATAAATTATTATACCTTTTAATTTCTGAATTCATTTGAATTAACAGCATAGGTAATATTTTAAGCTTATAATGTTTTTCACCTGAAATCAGAGAAAAACCAATTATTCTTTGCCCACTTGATATTGCTATCAATCTTAGGGGAAGAAATTGTTTCTGCACTATCAGGATTTTTTTTTTTTTGCTAGGCCATTGCTTAAATGCAAAGTGTTATTATATCACTGTGCATATTTCAATGATCAGGATGGCATGGTTATAGCACTGTTGATCATATTGTAGTACTGTGAAATGACTAAGTAACGGCTGACAACTGGCAGCGAAATCGATATGTGCTCTTTTAAGGTAGTGCTCATTATTGCTGGACACAATAGACTAGAACTCACTGTTACTATCAGGAGACTATTTCAAATGCTGCTAAGGTCAAACCCAATACACTACCTAGTATTTTAGCTTCCTTGTGTGGGTGAGGAAACCCAACGCGGTGCAATCACAGTCATGTATGGCAGATGATTTCAAATTTTCACACACATGAACACTTGCAGGTGTGCAAAGCCACTGCAGGGAGCACTTTTAAGAGCCAAGTCCGTTCCCAGTGCTGTCCTGACTGGGATCCAGATGATCTCTGCGGAGCGGGAGGTTGTCTAGCAAGGTTGAGACACTTCTTCCCTGTCTTTCAGAGGCTGGGCACGTTGACCTTTTCACAGTTCAGCTCTCTCCTCTAAGTAGGAAATCTCACATTTGCGTGACTTGAGGGTCCTCCCTAGGCCCTTGCCTGTCTCTCTCCTTGGGAGAAGGCCAGAGACATTAGACGTGACCCGACTCCTGTGGGCAGGCCAAAGCAAGGCCCACGAGGCTTAACAGCTGAAGAGCGAGGTTTCTGCACTAGAAAGGGAGAATAGTCGTGTGAAACCCTTAGACTGTTAAATAAATGCAGGAGTCCATTGCAGTCTGGTCTTGGTACCTGGTTCTGCACAGCAATAGGACTGACGCTGTCCTGTTTACTGTGGCCAGGTAAGGAAGGCCTGATTCAAAATGTATAAGAGTACATGAAATGCATAGCTTGATGAAATGCTAAATGATTCATTAGGTAATGTCTCAGAAGGACTTTGGAAGTATACTACAGAGGCACTATGTTTAAAATAGGATAATTTTAGAGTGAGACTTAAGCAGCCTTGAGAAAGAAAGTGTAATTTTACTTGATGATGCACTGTAATTTTCATAGTTTAGACAATAAACAGAGCATTGACTACCACTGCAGTAAAAGCCTAGAATACATAAAATTTTGTCAGGTTCAACTTCTGCCAGCAAGTGGTGTAACCCAATGTACAAAACCAAAGTACTATGCCAAATACTAAATAAAATAGAACAAACCAGCTTACAATTGCAAGGAGATTATGTTCTTAATGCCATCAGAATGGATAAATGTACTATTTCTGCACTTGTACTCTTTGACACATGAATGAAAAATATACTTAAAGCAGTCCATGCATTAAAATTCCATGATAATTTATTCGTAATATAAATACTAAATTCAAATGCAATATGACCTAAAATTAATCCATTCTTCTTGGTAAACATCGTAATGCAAACACACAACACAGATACTACAATCTACTTTTTGACAGTTGTCTTTATTACTTTTTATTATCTCTGAATTATCTGCAAGATGACTGAAACATCATTGAATGCAGGAAGCTGTTTTTATTTTGTATAGGTCAACGTTCCTGAAAATACTTTATCTTGGAGCAAAACGTTAAGAATATCATGAAACATTCCACGTTGCTTAAAGCTAAATGCTAGAGATACATGGATCACCTAATTGTTTCTCCTCTACAGTAATGCTTTGCTCTTTGTCAAGGGATTACTTTTTTAGGCACTAGGGAGCAACAGTTCTTCACTCTGCTGTTAACCATATTTTCTGCTCTTTCTGACTTCTCTAAACAGCAGTTATCAACAAGTGGAACCAATCCTGGGGTATTCCACAGCTGTTGCTACATTTATGGCAAATGTCCCAGACATGCTTAGCCATATTCTTCTTCTGTTGTTGTTGTTATTTCAGGATCACTACAGTTGTTCTTAAAAAAAAAAAAAAAAAAGAAATTCTCAGAATGGCAAAAGAAAACTTAAAACAACCGAATGATGCAAGTAACATCTCTGTATTTTTCAGCCAGGTGTTTAATATCTTTTATTCCTGACAACACTGCGAAGCTCTCACAGATGCTATGAAAGGCCAGCCTCATTCCTTTCAGCCTTCTGTAACAACAGCCTCAAGCTATTTAACTGATATGTGCCTAGGGTATACATGTATAATTGTGACTGTAGTGATGTGGTGGAAAAATGACCATTGTAAAGTAATAATCTCAAAATTTTTGCAAGGGAGATAGGTTTTTGAACGTGCTTCAGCTCTTAAAAATTGACCTGAAAGGTGACTGAGGCATAGTAATGGCATTCTGCATAAGAAATATTGCCAATTTTGAGTCCTGCAGTGTTATCTGTGATGAGCTGGGTCTGTGATCCTCATTAGGCTAAGCTTAGAATAGTTTGATAGAGCTGTGGTGAAAATAGTTTTCTGAGACTTTTCCTGCCTGTGTCTCAAGAATTTTAGAAGCGCCCCCGAATACCTCCCTCAAATATGTTAGATTTCAGAGTTTATCTAACATGTTTGATGCAAGACTGCTGTGAGTCCCAGCATTATCCCATGTGCCCTCCCTGCTTCTGTCCCTTTCTCCTTTGCCCACACTGCTGGGCCATTGGCTTGGAGATGATTTAGGTAACCTCCTCGGAGAATTCTACCCACTGAATGAAACAATTGTCAATGCTGCCTAGTTTATCTTATGAGCACAAATTTCCCTGCACACTTAGTGGCCTTCTGAGCATTAAATAACATGCAGTCAAGTGGCTTGTCAGGCCGTATCATTACTGTATTTCTAACATGCTCTGCAAAGCGAACACTGTGCCATCACACAGCTACTCAAGGAAACAGTTAATAGGGTCATTGCCTCATTTATCTGGAAGGGAGAGTAAAATTGATGGGTAGGGCATTGACCTATTATGGAGGTTAAAAAATAAGTTGAAAAATCTGTCCATTGAAGGTGTGCTAGACAACTAGGTAATCCACAGCAAGGGATAACAGATTTGTAATTACATTGAAGTATTTCACTAGAAGGGCTATATTCCTTTAAACTATTTTCCTGTTGTCTATGCAACACATATCTTGACGAAATATTCAGTCTAGAGTACTGTGTGGACAACTTGACATATTGCCTTCAAACTCTCACTACTTTTGGTACATTTATGCTGGCAGTGTACAATTTGGTTTCTAGATTTCCATGCCAAATATCAGATTTCTGATTCATGGCTGTCAGAAACGCACATTAGAAACTGCTTTGAGAAGCTGCATTTGGAAGTGTGAGATGACAGTGTGTTTTATTTTTAAGAATTATATTGGTTTATACATAGTGGAAGTGATTAGGAAAATTTTTGCTTTTTCTTGTCTCCTTGCTTCCGCATCCCTTTCTTCCAAAGTTTTGTCAGTGGTTGTCACTCAATCAGATCTTCAGTGCTTTCACTCTGTCATTCTCGTTATTTGGTGCTGTAACCTCCAACTTGTACATATTATTCTCAGGCATTTTTCCTAGTTTACATCCAGAATTGCAGATGGAAAGCTGGCTGGCCAGAATATTGGCTTATACTAGTATTTGCTAACTATAACTGCACACATGAATTAAGGTTTTGACTATACACATAACTGTAAGGAAACTGTAGATGAAGTGGGTATACTTAACTTTGAATCTTAATACAGCTCATTTCACACTTCCTATTTTCATTTAACACGGAATAAACTAAATTTATTTATTCACCCACACACTTGTCTACTCAAACTTATTGGCATTTCTACACTTTTAAGCCTAAGACTCATTTGATTATGTTAGTGATACAGATTTATTTAGAATGTCTATTTCAAAATACATTCATGGTTTTAAAAAATAGTAAGAAATAAGTAGGACTGATATTTTAAAATGAACTAGAACTTTTACCTACTTATCTTCCTGAGTCAGGAATACAGTGAATTAAGATGAACTAACCTGACAGGTACCCATGCTTGTTGAAATTACATCTAGCTTCTTAGGACTCAGTCTCCCAAAGAGCTAAGACCCTCCTTACAGGTTAACTGGGTGTTATAATTTATTAATTCCTAATAAATTAGACTGCATTTCAAGACTCTCTGATTCAGAGTCAATTTAAACATGCAGTCATTTGGCTTACTGAGGTTAATGGACCATAGTGGAGGTCCCAATTCAGCAGGCTGTAAGCTCCTTGTGGACTACATTCCTGTTCTTCTCATGTGATGTTTTCCATTTCTTTTTGTTGGCCAAATGACTTTACCACCCAAATGATCATGAGTCATCTGAAAATATTACCTTACATGCGAATTAATTAATGCTTTAACTCTAAAGTAATCCAAGGTAACTTAAGTAAATTTATAATTACGTTTGAGTTGTATTCAAAACTCATGACCTCCATGATCTATGCTCTTAGTTCTTGTTACCCAGAGAGATGTGATGTTTTCTTAGTAAATACTGACAGCAAATCACATTTAGACTCTATATCGCTAATTGTCAGTTGAGGACACGGATGCCGAAAGGGATTTTGCTCTTATTGAAAGGTATGCTAGTGGGAGTATTTTTGCATTAAATTCCCTGATCTTTAAGAACTTCAGGGTAAATCTGTCACTAACACATTTGAGAAATACCTGGTAAACTATACACAAATGAAGTTCCAACATATTTTTCCAAAGTGCACTTCTCTATATAACTTGTACTGCTTGACAAGTCAATTTTGTACAGACTGATTACATTTTCAAAAAGCTTTTTACAGATGGCACTTGCTAGAACCATTATATAGCTGAAATGTTATTAAAGTAAAAGAAGCAGGGAAGTAAGCAATACCATGGAGGCATTCTGCAGATATGCACTTAAGCCATGTGTCTTCCTGCATTGCACTGGGTCTAGTAATTATTCTGTTTTAATGTAAGAGTTTAAATTAAAAATCTGTTAGAAAGCATTGTGCTGTATTTATATCAAAGCTTCAAAGTCTGCCTCGTTATCAAGGCTTGCTTCTGATGTTTTTTATCCTCTTTTATCTTCTCCTTTTGAAACAAAGGTATTTTGAAGTATAAAACAGGTAAAGTATCTTTTGTAACGGATTCATGAAAAGGAAGCTAAGAGAGAGGAGATCTAAGGTAGATGAAATGCAGCAGAGGAGCATTTGAAAGAATTAAATGGAAAGTGATAATGGAATTGTGCCAAATTACAGGCACAAATGAATTCTTTTGCTTGGTTTACGTATCAGAAATCAACATCAGGTACCATATTTAAAAATATATTTTTAATATTTGTACAAATTATGTTGAAACACCAGCCATTCCTTCAAGACTTTGAATGTAGAGGCATAAACTCATGCCTGATAAAGACCTGTACAGACACAAGACTTCCCTTTCTACTTCATACAAGTCAAGAGTTTTGGACTTACGGAGCATCTTTCATTGAATAAACAGTTTAAAGAGATGGAAGTCTTCCATTAATTCTCATTAGGAGCTATTATAGCTGTCCAAAATGTCTGTATGTAAGTATGGAAATCAAGATCTCTTTTTTTGCCATTGCACTGTTCTTATACATCACCCTTGATTAAAATCTTCTCTTAGTGCAGTTATCTTCAAGCATATGGAGATCCTACAGCTCTGCTGCGTACCAAATGAGGGACAGTTCTGAGTTTATTTCATAACTGATGACCCTTAAAACTGCGGACACGTCCACTTCGCCCTTTCAGTTATTCCCAACTCCACCTTTGGTTTAGCTTCCTCTTTAGGAAAAAAAGAGAGATTGTTTTACACTTTATTCTGACATTTTTACTATCTGCTTTTTACTTAATCTGAGGATAGAGGAAAACTTATGTAGCTGAATTCACCAACAACCATGAGAAGTTAGGCTGGCTTGTTCATAAATTTGGAGCAGACCACCATTGTATAACTATATAATACTCAAAAGAGTATCTGAAAGCAAATACATTTGAGGCATTATTCCACTAAAACATTATTTTCTCAGAATCCACTTATTTCTTGAGCCTTGTAAAATCAAGCAGATTGACAGAGCCATGGCTAACAGCTGTGTGTAGTTTCTGGGACAAAGGGAAGATCATAATGGGAACTATTGCTTGAGCAGCAAAAAAGGTGCTAATTACAATAGCTGT
>VYZV01022403.1:0-17755 GCA_013401275.1 Pandion haliaetus | reverse complement strand
GGGTCCGACATTTTGGCGTGTCCGACATTTTGGGGCGGCGAATTTTCCGGCAGCTTCTTAAAGGGGTCGCCTCTGCAGCCCCCCTCCCCTGCCACCAAGGAAAACCGTGCCACACAAACCCATAACAGCAAGTGAAGGAATCACTCACCACTGTGTGACCTGCATACGGTTTCTGTTTACCTGGTATTCAGGAAGGCAAGGTTTTGTCCAGCCCTTACCCAGGCAGACTCCTTGGGAAGAACCATGTGGAGCCTAAATAAAGGATTCAGGTTCGTGCTCTGTATGTTAAAGAACGAGACTATCTCATCTGCGATGGCTCTCACTGCTACTACTAAAATGCACTCATTCTTATTTTGTGGTTTTTTTTTTTCTTCCTTATTTTCTTCTTTTTTTTTTGAGCAGCAATTCCTCCCTTTCAGATTTTGTCATTTGTGCTCCTCCTGTTCTGCAGCACCACTGGCCAGCACTGAGAATGGTGCAGAGAACCCTTACAATTACTTTGCCAAACCATTTCAATTTCATCCCCATTAGCACTTTCTGCTTCTCGCTGGGATCTCCTGAGCATGAGCCGCCAGCTGAGATGGGGACTAATGGAGCCAGTGCTCTCCGCTGACAGCCCAAAGTGGCAAACCCAGCTAAAACTGCTTTGGGGACAGGACTTACAGCAGAGAGGCACAGTGATGCAGTTCTGCTCTGGTTGGTGGCATGGCTGTAACAACATGGGGCTTAAATTTTACATTTTGCTCTTCTGGAAACCTTTTGGACAAAGCAGTGGTAAGAAGACAAGAACAGGAATGAATCTGCCATCTTTCTTCCACTGTACATAGAAGTGCTCTTTCCTAACTACCCACACTGATGGCTTAATGCTCTCCTGAACCATGTGAACCTTTCCAGCTCCCTGTAGGGCACTCCTGGGCATTACAGCCATTTCTGACACATTTCAACTTGCAAAAAGGAAGCTCATTTCATCATGTAATTCCTCACAGCATCTTTCTGTTGGAAAGTGGGACTTGCAGGAAGATCCCATGGTGAGTAAGTGCCTTGCAATAGAAGTGATACCTACTGTGGAGAGGGAATCAGTGGCTGGAGGGCCCCAAGCTGCTGCTTTATGAAAGGAAATGGTTTAAAACACAGCTTTTTTTCTCCCCTCGCCCAGCCCTTTTCTTCTTTCCCTCAGGTTCTCTGCTATTCTCAATCCACTCTTTCTCACACTTTTTCTTTTATCCTCCTCCCCCACTAACTCAGATGTTGTAACCCTCGCATGTCAATGATGAATCTGCAGTTTTCTGCTGTTCAGACAGAGAATACCTCTAGCAAGCCCCAGAAAAGCATGCCTTGTGCCCCTCTTGTCTTTCAAAGCACACTCAGCAAGCCAAGCCAGTAGCAACTGCACACCTAGCTTTCATATACACCTTTAAAAATCCTGGATTACCTTTCAATACAAATGAAGAGAAGATTCATCAGGTGAATTATCGGCATATAAGCACAGTGCATCACTCTTCCTGCCAAGTTGTGACTTTGAAACTAAATCTTGTTACAGATCTATGATGAGAGTTTGGATATTCTTTGAATAGTGTAGCTGGAATTCTGATGCACACAGGCCAACACAAAGCATCACTATAGTGAACACAGGCCAGAGGATCAGAAAAGTGGCAGCTGTAAATGCAAATTCAGCAACAGTAAAATTTCTGCCCCCAACCCTCCTGCCCAGCACTTGGAAAGACATCAAGCACCTTTTTCACTTACAAAAAAATAAATGCATTGCTCTAACCCAGCTCAATGGCTGCTACCACCAAGCTTGGCTCTGTCCAGTATACAATCCCAGTTATCATCAGCTAAGCAGAATCGTGCTGAGCCAAAATCCCAAGGACACAGAAGCAGAGCATAATGCTGAAATTTTATTTAAATACACAAGATAAAGAGAAGCTGAGTACAGGCTTCTTAGAAGGATTAAATGGCAGACTAGTCCAATGCTGTGTATGATCTGTCCTAGCTAGAGCACTACAGGGTTCCACCATCCTACATCCCTCATTGTACATGCCCAGTGTGTCCAGTTTTCAACAAAATATTCTTGGTATTCATAAAAAGATGAAAATTCAGAAAGTTTAATTTAACAACATATACAAAGAAACTACTTGTTGCCCTAGGAGAAGTCACAACCACATCTGTGTGATACTGCGTAACAGAAATAACAATGCATCAATTCCAGGAAGACAAGGCACATTCTTTATGGAGAAAATGTAGATTTTTCTTAGTATCAGCATAATGCAACAAAGATAATAAAGCATACTACTACAAATTCCCATGTACTAGTACATAGAGTACAGAACACATTCTAACGGACCTGGCTTATGAGATTTGCATGGGTTTAAGTGAAGATTATTTGACTTTTCACAACAAACTGCTATTCAGCAATCCATGTGCCCAAATTTAGGGCAGTGCTGGCAGCTTAGCGGAGCTGAAGGCTGGTATTATAACAAGCTCCTGTATTTTTACTATGAAAATATAATGAACAGAACAACTCTATAAACTGTGTTTGGCCCATTTCCCCACTGCTGTGATTTACTCTGCTGCACAGAGAATACTGGCAAAATACCAGACTACCTGAGAGAGAATATACTGGGATTTTAAACTCTGCTTGCCTTACATTTCAACATTTCAATTTCATAAAGGTGGGTTTCAGTCAACTAAATGAGTTCCATTTAAAGCAGTCCAGCCACAAAAAGTACATCCTGGTTACAACTGAAACACACAGCTCAGAAGATGCATTATTTGTTCCAAAGCACACCTACTGTTTCCAGAAAAAGCCAGAGCAGATCCTTGGACAGATAATACTATATTTAAATGATTTAATTTTTGGTAATTTGCAACGCTTGAAGGAAAAACAGCATGATTTAATAACTTACCAGTGATTTCATTACAGATTTGTTAGTTTGCATAAATATTCAAGTAAATATATCCAACTGTAAAATAAGAAGGTACTGTAGTGAAGATAATGAGCACAAAGGACATCGTTTATTGATATGCTTTAGAATTAGATGTAAGTGTCGTTTAGCATGTTCAATTTCATAGTAAAAATCATTGCTTTGAAAATACAGGCACTGGCTCCACAGCAATTACTGGATTCAGCAGGATGTTGATTTTGGTGAAAAAACATCATGAGAAAAATCAAGTGGGCAACTGACAGCCACTTGATCCAAAATCAAATACATTTAATAAATAGCATGAAATTTTAGAACAGGGAAAAAAAAAGGGAGCGGGGGGGTGGATTGGGATTTTAATGCGACCAAAGGGAAAGCAAAGTTCAGGGCCCACTTGAAAGCCTCGGTTCTACTAAATCCATACTCTTGTCTCACCAAACTCAAGAGCATCAGGCTGCGTAACAGCCTGAACACTTATATATTAGCAGGTCTGCAATTTGAACAGAAAGAAATGCTTTGATATATAAATATCAGTAGGGAACATCCTTTGTCCTTAGCACAAAACTGACATCTTTCGTCTGACCTCTAAAAAAAATTCATCCTGGTACTGAGAGCTACCGATCAAGGTCCAGACACTTGTGGCTCCTACTAACTTCAGCAGAAAGCTTGGATGCTCAGACCTGCATATACTAAAACTGGGCAATAACATACCAACAAACACCAATCAGTGGGTTGCAGAGGTAGGTTAAAGTGCACTTGCTTACCTCGCTTCGTCATTTTAAAATGGTCTATTGCTACAGTAGCCGAAGTCATATTTTTAACAGTAAGGATGATTAACTGCTGCCCAGGGAAAGCAATAGGTCTCTGTCACTTGAAATAATTAAAAGTAACTCTCGATGACAACCTCCATTTAAACTGGGATTTTTAGTCTTGGCACAGGAATAAGTAGCTAAGTTATTTTTTGGCCCATTTTATAGAGACGTCATATTCGGTGACCATAACTATTTGTAATGATCTTAGAAGCCAAGAATCCATCAAAGTACTACTAAATTAGAACATGAATTTGCAATTATTTAACAAGCAAAACACAAGACTATTGTGGACAAGTTCCAAGTGTTTCTTAAAAGAAGATGGACGGTCTGAGCATCCTGCTGGTGACAGTGCTGAGCATTAGCAATATCATCCAGGCATCTTGCCCTTGTGGGATTCCCCCAGCAACTCACTGCTACACTTCAAATGCTGCAATTGTTGCAATGGGGCTTTTTGTTTATCTGCTGTCAGATCTTAAAGCATCAATTCTGGAGTAGAAAGGGTACAATACATTCACCGCAGCACCAAACTGCAACAGCGTCATGTGATTTGCTATCCAAAGCACAACATCTCTTTGCTCTGTTTAATTGAGCAAGACGATAGAGCCAAGCACATTTTGCTTGGCTTGGTGAGTAGAACTGGCCAAGGAAACACCTTGGTTGTGTATCAAGCAGAACTGCAGCTCTCCAGGAGCATCAGTTAATCCTGTTGCTATTGCTGAACAGTACTGAAGTAGCGCAAATTTCAAAACACTGTGTAACAAGGATGTTTATTCATTCTACAGAACAAGCAAGAGTATGCAGGGTGGGCTGACTGGAGCAGAACACCAGAAAGTGGTACAGTCAATGAAAAATGCAGTTTTACAGCAAATACTTTTGCAAACTGAAATAAAATCCTGGGCATAGCGTTACCCAAAAGAAATACAGGAAATATTTTGAGAAAATAAAAGGGTTTATTTTTATATTTTCAAAATAAAATATTTTACTTTTTTAAACTATAGTTTATACAGTATGCTTTGAAACTGACAAAAAAATCTTAAAAAGAAAGAATGCAAGGATATATGTGAAAGTGTGTAAAAAAAGTGAGAAAGAAAGATCTGTAAATGTAATAAGCTGAGTAGTCTTAAAAATGTGTTTCAGTCTAGAAACACTTCTACTTGCTACTTTTTGCTCAGCAAACATGTTTTTTCAACCTTGGATGAACCTGAAAAAACATCTTGAATTTCTGCTGTGGTCAATGACCTCCCTAGCCCTCTCCTCTCACACCAAACCATTATCAGAGCAACTCTTCACATAGCTATACCTGCCAGTAGTTCTATCAACAGCCTTCACAGTGCTCATCTGAGCAGTGTGTAATACAATGTTTTAAGAGTCACTGTTCCATTAACCACAAGGAAACCAAGCCCTGAGTTTCAGTCAATTGGCATTTGTGACTGCTCTAACCGTGGATGTGCCACAAGGGCAGCATGCTATGTGAAAAACACTACATTGCATATTGGTTTCTCTAAAGGCATCTTATGTGAAATAAAGATTACAACAATAACAGCAGTTACTTACCACCCATCACAAAAAAACACTTCTGTGCTGCTGCAAATACTTAATTGCATATATTTTCATCATGTAAATAATACTCAAAGCCTGATCTGTATCTAGAGTTCAACATCTTTACATAATTTAAGAATGGGGTTTCATATAACTTAGTGTTAGCTTTTCTTTTTTTTTTAGTGCAGTGTTTTTATGGGGACGCTCTGTCAGAAATAAAAGATGATTTGCAATGTATGCTAGCAAAAGAAATTCAGGCTGTTTCTGAACTACAGTAAACATTTTTGCAAATTTTATGTGACTACCATGACATATCCACAGGTTTTCTATATTCTTAACACAGATCGGCACAATTCAACCTACATTCCACAGCTCTTCTTTACAGTAAATATGATTTAGGTGTCTCTGGTGTTAGTTCAGCCTGGAGCTGTCCAGAACTCCTGCAACTTCAGCTGCAGAGAAATGAACTGTTAATTTGCAACCCTTCTTACCAAATTAGCAGGAGATAAGGTCAAGGGATCCAGACGATAAGAGAACTGCATCAATTACAAAGGTACGCAAAGGTAAGAGTGCTTGCAGGGGCAGAATGGATGCTGACTTTTATCACTTAATGGCAACAAATTTATCACCAGATTCCAGCCTATGCTGTTAGAAGAGCCTCATTAAGTGTTTTGCAGCTCTCAGGGGCAAAGTGTAATGCAAGTTAGAAAACCTTTCCTTTTCCTTGCAGGAGGCACTGGCCCTGTGCTGCTGCTCTGCATAGGAAAGCAATGAATCTGTTCAAATGAAGCTCACTCCTCCACCCCAGGCCTTGAAGGTTCAGCCAGAGAGTCTTAGGATACTGGGAGATATCAGGCCAGCCTGCCTATCCTCCGCTGAGCGGAGCTGCAAGGGGAAGAAGCTAATCCCTTCATCTCCAGAACCCATTGCATGGGCAAGACCAAGTCAGAGCAAGTCTTACTTCAACAGTCCTGTAAGCAGGCACAATGTATTTGTTGGTGTGAAGGTCCAGGCAGCAAAGTCCTGAATTTTTTGACAAACTGAAGATTGAAGACAACTTAGGATAAAAGCACTTCACTTTATGTGGGGAGCATTACTTAAAAATGCAAGTAGAATAAAAGCGAGTATTTTTTCCTCCCCAAACCTACGTTAGATGTTTCTGATGGTGAAGAAAAGCCCTTCTTTAATCTTCCTTGTGTCTGTCTCATTAACAGCACACATCCTATCTTAGAAGGAGGATGTAGCATGCAGAGTCTCCAAACACAGGTGAAAGAAGGTTTAAGCGCTCATGCCTGTAGCACTTTACACCATTTCCCCACGCTACACACAATGCTCACAGTACTCGTTGATAAAATCACTAACCATCAGACCAAGGTTGTAGGGCTCTCGGGAATCTTCTATGGCAGAAACTCCAACCCTTATTGTGCTTCCTATTTCTAGTGTGAATTTCACAATTAACCTTTGGTGGGGGAGGGGTGCTGGGCAGGCAAAGCTGGTCAGTGATGCTGCACCGATTCTGCTGCTGTTTCTTTGTTTCCTCTAGTGCAAAAGATGTATTTTTCTTGTGACTAGGATCCTGGGATTAACATAACCGTTCTGTAAACATATCCCTAATAGGGCACTGTGCCATTTAAGACACCAACCTCTGCATTCTCTTACCAAAGCAAATCTCTTGGTTTTGAATTGTATAAAGGGCATCATAATGAGGAGGGGAGAGGAGAGTGGGGTCTGATCTAAGGGGAAAGCACAGCCTGGTACCTCATCATTACATGTTAACAAACCGTGGTCTCAGAGAGCTTTACAACATTCAATAAATTAACCTTACAGCATCCAGTAATGAAGCTCCATGCTCATGACTGGGGAAACAGCCTCCAAGAGCCAAATTTATTGTCTGAGTTACACCTCTGCAACTCTGCAGACTTCCACACCGTGTGCAGATAAAGGCTGACTGTAGCTGACAAAGATGACTTGATTTTCCAAGGTTATGGGACAATCAATAAATGAGCCACCACTGAAAACCAGGATCCTGGTGCTCTTATCATTAGAATAAATACCAATTATGACAATTAAGTACTTGAATAAAGATGTATTATGGTAATATTTTTAGGTCATTAAAAGTCATAATCGTGTGTTCTCAGGTGGCAGTTAAATCACTCACTAAAAGGCAAGGTTCATATTATTTCAGAGATGCAAAATGACAGAATAATTTCCCAAGTGAAAATCCACAGACAAGGAGAAAGCAGGTCAGCAAATTTTCACATTATACGTCATGCTGCTAATTACCGATGATAGATGTTCGTCTCCTCTTGAACTTATTTACCTTGGAAATTGTCAGATAGCAGGACCTGGGCTTTTTCACTCAAGTAAATCCTTGAAACAATTCGACATTTTTGTAATTTATATTACAAATCCTATGTTTCAGCTAACACTTCTTCACTTTTTACTGCATTGACATAAGAAGATGAGATCAAAGATGGGCAGAAATGAGTGAATTTCCTTTCACGAGCTTGCTCTGAAAATCTCTGCCAGCAAACAAAGCGTGAAGCGCAACTTTTTTGTCTTTACTCAGTTTCAGCTTTCATGAACTCTCCCTCTGATCCCAAGAATTAACTTTCCTTCTATTTTCTCCCACTACTACATAAAAATGCACATATTGCAATATTAAATATACAGGGGTAATTAATGAGGAAGTTCTTGCTGATGCTTGGCTCAAAAGGAGCAAAATCTGGTTTGTTAGCTTTCTACAAAATCTCAAGAGGCTGTTATTCCCTTCTGATCCTTAGCTAGAATTCTAATTAAGAGTAAGTTTAGAAAAAGAGAAAAAACCCCAAATTTTAATTGCATTCACATTTTGCAGATACACTAAAAACAAGCAAATGCAAGCAGGCAAATGTGGATCCTACTTTGAAGATTAGTGATATTAAAGAGGATTTCAAGCTGAGAGTTTTTAATCTGTGAAAGTTATGATCTGATAGACACATCACTAAGAATTAGTCTGAAGGCAAAACCAAACTTCATGCCATGCAATGTGGCAGGCTAACTGCTGAGGACAGAAATTACACCCTGGTTTTGCAAGGCACACCAGCATGTGTAATACGAGGCAGTCAAGCAGTCTCAGAAACCAATGAGACTACTCACCTACATGCAAGCATTTTGCTGAGTAGAATCATCTAATCAAATTTGTTCGCAAACCAACCTTTCATCAGCAATCCCATCATGCTGGGACAAGTGCTGTGTCCACAGTGAGCCCATATAGGCTTTGATAATAGTAAAATGAAGCCTAAAATCTGCTCACTGCAATTGCACAGCATGTTTAGTGGATGACTGTTTTCATCCCTCAGCACTGCAGGTAAAATTTACAAGGCAGAGAAACATTCACAGAGGTTAGGTACCCTGTTTCACTGTTGTCCTTTTAAAGTTATTATCATTCCACTTTTTCTAATATAGTCTGTTGACTCTGTCATCTATCCCATGTCCCCTCCATTTCATGCTTGTAAGTGGATACTTACACATGAAGTACCCAGTACTTAACAATTTCTCTGCTAATACAAGCGGTGAAGAAATCCCACTTACTTCCACTCTTAAGCAGATGCTGTTCCTCTTCCTTCAGCCTGTTCTGCATAAGATGTAGCATGTTTGCTGCTTCCTGTAAGAGGTGAAAAGAACTGAATTAGAAAAGCTGCCACATTGCCCAGACAAGTAGCTAATTGCATGGTGCCACAACAACAGTTAAGGGCACTCACAGGTAGAATGAGAAGAGCAAACTTCAGCATTGAAAATATTCTATGAAAAAAAGTCTTAATTTAAACATGGGAGCTCCTACTTCCTTTGCCCATGAGGGTCAGGATATAAAGCACATACCTAGCTAAAACAGTGAACTGAAAATCAGCCATACAGTCCCAGTGGCTGAAACCTCACTTATCACATTGAAAATGAGTTAATTTGTCTTCATCCCACAGAAAATTACTGCTGTTACAGAATGGAAGTGGCTTTCTTTGGAAAGCAGAATTGGTAGTTGTTTTCAACCAATACTCCATTAAACACCAGAAGTGGTTTGTGAAATGACTGCAGCTTCATAATACACAAAGCAAACTAGAATAAATTCAAACATTTCCACGCATGCAAACAAAATGGGAGCAAAAAGCCCTATCAATAAGCTGGAGAAGTATAGCCATACACTATACTATAGTATTCCAGTACAAAGGAGAACCATGACAGCAAGACTGCATAAGCTGGTTTGTCAATTTTCTTTTTTGAATATAGCAGGTTGTTGGACAAACACATGCTGAGAAACACTACTGTAATGACAGTATGATAAAGTTACGACAAATGCGGTTCAGAGCAAATGGAAAAAGGTAGGTAGAACAGTGGTTGCTGTGCTGAGGAAGAGAAGCAAATCCCAAGTCCCAACACATTCAAATGAAGGCCAATGGTAACAGAAACTGTTACCAAAAGGCCCACAAGGACTTATAAAACCTGTCTTGCACTGTCAGCCGAGTAAGGAATGTGATAGCCCAGAAGGGAAGAAGCAAGCTGATGGTGGCGGGGTAGTGGCAGTTAAGACAGACATTTTCATTCCAGCGTAATGGATTAGCAAAAGAACATGGCTATCTCTATAGACAGTAACTGATGAGAGTAATTTTAATCTTCTAGGATGCATGCACTTGCAGAACATCACAGACCAGGTAGACTAAAGGGACTATTTGATTGCTGAACTTCACAAAGCAATTGTAGGTGATGTTTCACTGAGTTCATGAAGTTCTCCATCCAGTTAGGACTAAAATCTAGCAAAGATACCAAGGGACTGAATTTTAGGAACTAAGGTTCACTATTCCAATAGCAGCATCAGACAGAGAAATAGATTTTTAATGACATCTAGTTTAAATTTGGGTAATGTTAATGGTGAACAGCAAACTAAACATGATAGAGTAGGTAAGATACGAATGCATACAATCAGATTCAGATAGAACCTACAATACTATACAGGTGGCAAACAACTGATGGAAGGATTTAGTCACAAATTTTGCTAATTTTAAGTCTCTTCAATTCCAGTCAAGCAATACAAGTAGATAGGAAAGCTAATTAACTGTGGATTGAACTAAGATTTTTCTGAGTCTTTGATTTTTCTATGCAAAATATGCTTATAATTAATAAAAACACCAGTTGCTTTGACATGGTCAAATCTGCACATCTACAGTGCATTTGCAGAAAGGAAACATGGACTCGGTTGGAATATCCATGGGACAGAGGGAAGAACGTAAGAAGAGCATCTGATAATAGCTGAATGGTGGGCAACCTTTTTAAACTTTCAGGTGGAAATGCGTATCCATATGTATTGGCAATAGTGCGCTAGCTGAGAAAGGAAAATCTCCTCCCACCAGCCTCAAAGCAGCAGCAAACCACCAAGTCCCACGCAGCACACAGGGAAGTTGTTGGAAACAGAGGCCTGGGGACTCGCTGGCATGATGCATCACAACTTGGCATAAACACCTATGTCCTGGGAGTTGAAATTCATGCTGAAAAAGCTTGCAGAGAAGATGCTTACTGTGGTAAGGGGAAGTGATATAAGTCACCTGTACCTGGTCAGAAACCCAGCTCCAGTGCCTCTATCAAGGCCATGGAGGACATAAATTGTGATCCAAAAGTGTGCTTTGGACAGCCATGCAAATTGTCTGCCGTACAAACTCTCCAGTACTAACAGAGACAATGGCTCCATGGATGCTAGGAAGACTGCTAATGATTGCTTGGGACTGTAGAAATAACACTGCAAAACTGAAGCAGGCATGACAGCTTGAAGGACTATAAAGCATAAAGGTCATGATGCAAAATCATACTGAATGAGACACTCCAGCAGCAACCTGCAACAATATAAATGACTGAAATCTCTGAAGTGATGGATGTATATTCTGCAGGGAGAAGCTAATTCCATCTGCAAGAACAAGGAAGGAAAAGACACAAGCATATTTTTATAACTTGTTTCAGATTCAGAACTAGATTCAGAACATTTTAAATACCCTATTTAGGAAGCTGCTCTTTTTTATTAATTCCTTCTATAAGGCGAAAATGACAGTGAGGACAGAAGAGCGTGACTGAATATTAAAGGAAAGGGAAGATGCAAGGATGCTGAGGACAGTGCGGTTATGATAAGTGGGCCAGTAAATGTTACCTGCCTCCTCTTGATCCATGCTGTTGACCACAATACAAGTGACCTCCATATAGCAGCAACACATGGGCACGCTGCCTGCAAACCTGCACAGCTCAGTTCCACTGAGAAGAAGGGTACCTACTGCAATGATTAACATTTTCCATCCTCTTCAGTGTTAGCAAAGCCTTTCTGAAGACTGATGAAAGTCGAAATTAATGTGGATGTGAGGCAAAATTTTCAGAGGTTTCTAGCTACCAGTGTTTCCTTCGGTCTCTGCAGCACATGCCCATTCCAAGAACTCTCTCTGCAACAGTGGGTCCCAACGTTTTCTGACTGAGCCTCACAGTTGCTATCTTCTTTCCCTACCTCTTCCTCCCTATCTGGTTTCTGCCAGTCAGTTGTAAGATTTAAAGATGGTCAGTGATTTAGACAAGTCTTGCCCCTGAGCCAGCAAACATTTACAATATAGCCTGCCCATTGCTATGTATTATGGGACAAATGGAGTAAGTGAGGGGATCAATCAGCCACCTGAATCTCAATCCCACTGGCTGTTGCCATACGCACTGTGTAGGCTGCAAAGAAAATGTACAGGGAGGAAAAAAGAAAGAAAGGGCATTTCTCAAATGTCATGGGGACAAATTCATAAACCCAGAAAACATTTTAAAAATGTTCACAGACCAGTGAAATAGTGGGTACAGACATAATCATTGCCTAATACTGTAATTCCAGGCACATGTTAAGACAGCTGAAGCTGGCAATTCAAATTCAGCCAAATAAGCAGTCACCCTGCCCTGCACCTCGGGCCACTTGCTCCTTGCTTTTTATCACTCTCCTGCTTTGGTGCAAGCATTTGTGCAGTGACACAAAAGAAGCCTGGTGAAAACTAATCCATCAAAACAAAATTAAGCCAGGCAAATTCTCCACTGCAGTTCAGCATGTGGCTACACAAATTCTTGACTGGTATGATGGAGGACAGGGTGTTGCAGTTGTGGGAAAAACAGCAGGGGTAAGAACATGGAGTACTGTTTGTTCCAGCTTCAGTGCTCATTTATGGACTTAAAATACAAGGGAAATGAAGTCTAAGAAAATGGTTTAACCATACAGATGAGCCACTTCCCCTTTCTTCTAGTTTCTTACTTGTGCTGCTGTCAGCAGCTCAGCTGACCTCGTAGCAAGCCAGCCACGAAACTTAACTGGCAGGAAAATGCTGATTTTCTACTGGTTTAGGTTTCTGAATAGCTCGATGCACGGTCAGTCAAATGCTGCTGTCAGCCCAAGGGAGCTGCTGAGACTGTACATGGTCCCTTCCAACAGCAGCCTTCGCTCCATCAGTTTAGCTGTGCTGCTGGACTGCAAAAGCTTATCAAAAACTGCAGCAGCAAAAACTGTTTCAAAAGGGCAGCCTCAAACCAGTTGGAACCAGGACAGCATCAGATGAGTGCTGTTTATAGTCCTATAATAAGTCAGACCTTCAAAGGAGGAGGCAGAAGCGATGGCAGATCATATATCTAGAAAGTAAACAAAAATTTATCACATAATTTTTTGAAGTTACATACTCAAAAGAATTTGTGGTGAAATCTTAGATCTGTTAAATTAGTCAAAGAATTACAACAGCTTCATTGGTTTAAGATTTGGGGTTTAAAAACAATGACAACTTTTAAACGGCTGAGTCAGTGGCAGTTTCAGCGTTTCTTTCTCCCTGCTACTTTAATGACTGCAATCATCAGGCTGCATTTTTTGGCCTGACCAGCTTCCACCTTCACTGCGGACACTGCTCCCCACACTTCACGTTAACAGATGTGATTACATTATCTTTCACAGCTCCGTGAAAACAAGACCATGCTAATCAGAGATGTTTTTCTGTTTTAGGCTGGCCACTTGTGTGACCCAGGGCTTCTGAAACGTGACAAGGGAGAAAGCTAAGGGTGTGATGACCATAATGCTGCAGATGCTCTTTCAACACCTAATGTTGTACAGTGGACTTTAACAGACTAGCACTCCGCACAGGATGACAGTCACGTTTTCTGCATGGAGTGGCAGTGACAGCTCCATGAAACAAGAGATGTGGCCTTGACCTTGCGAAGCACCCGCAGGGAACAGCCTGGGTGCCTTGGGACGCTGTATGAGTAGGAGCCAACATTTAAGCGCCCCGTTCAGTCTCTCCAGTAAACAAACACAACTGAAATGCTGCAGGCAAACACTGCACATATCTTACTCTACAAGCAAACTTTACCCAAATTAAGTGGCAGCATACACTGTGGAATCAGTGTCAAATTAATGCAATTAAAGTGCCAATTAACACAAAAACAGAGCCAGCCTGACCTGTCAGAGGGGGCTCCGAGGCCTTTCAGGACACCAGAGATTATTGAGGCTGAAAATCCTACTTTAAAGGCAGACAGATCTCTGCCGAGATGGAACTCTTCCTCCTCTGTCTCATACATTATGCAGCCTTTTCTAGGTGTAAATCACCTTTAACAAATAATCAGACAAATCACTTTACTATCTCAGAGCAGGCAGCCTAGTGAAATGGAGAACAAGGCAGGAAGGACTTTGTTGCTAATGCTTCAGAACCTTCAGAAGTCCCCAGCCCAACCTCTTGCTCAAAGCAGGATCAGCAACAGGATCAGACCACTGTCCTCAGGGCTTGAGCTAGTTGGTCTTAAAAACCTCCAAGGAGAGAGACTGATCCACCTGTCTGGGCAACCTGTTCCTATACCTGGCTATCCAAACAGTGAGAAAGTTTCCTTATATCAAGTCAGAACTACTTTTCTTTCCTCGTAATTTGTCTCAATGTCTTTCAGCATAAGGGTTCAGTTCACCTTAGTCACCAGTTGTGTCACCAGCTTTCCACAGCAGGTATCTTATCTTGTGACACATAAACAAATGAGGTATATACAGTCAATACAGAATCCTTTTGTTGATATACTAGGACAAACATGGGCTTTTAAAACAAGTAAGTTTCACCTATGTTTACAATCAACTGTGCTTTTTTCATGCCCATTTTCTGTCCAATTCAGCAAGAATGTTACCTGTTTTCTACAGCACACTGAATGCACTACAGACAAATGTATATTTTTTGTAAAATGGAGTTAGAATGAGCATGATACACAATATTCGGTATCTCAATCTACTTTAACTGGCAAAGCAGATGGCTTTCCATTTTTTATCTGACTATGAAAGTCTTTGGAAAACAGCAATAAAACAAAATGCATGGCTGTTTGGCAGAATGTTTTAATATAAACTAACCTATTGCTCTACAGAAAAATAAAATGTCAGTTGTGAGTTCCTACAGCAGAGTGAATGGGAGTTGGCTTTGAAAAATCTTTTTACCAAAAGCTATACAAAAGCAGAGCATGAAAAATGCTTTTTCATTTACTATTTTTTATAAAACTGAACAGCTTGCGATTACAATTACATGCAAACTACACACAACTATATGCAGGGGCTGGGGTGGGGGGGATTGGTTGGGTGCTTTTGCGTTTTTAAACAGATGCCAATATGCCACCATGGAGAATGACCTCCAGCAGCAAACCCACAGACAACTAGCTCTGCCACTGACTCAGTGTTTGCCTTAGGGCAAGTGATCCAGGATTTGAATAAACCACATGATTTCTTGACTGCCAGTCCTTTATGATATACCTAATACTGCTGAGTATTGGTTTAAACAACAAAATCAAGTTGCTGAAATCATGAGATTGAAGACAACTCTGCCCCTGCAGATTCCAAAGCAGCAAGTCTAAAAGGCTCAAAACCAGAAGGAAGAAAAACGATGCAGTATTTGATCATTTAAAACATCTCATTTTTGGGTGATTTTTGTTTGGGTTTGGTTTGGGTAGGGTTTTTTTAAGTTAATCTCAAAGTTTTGTTGGGAAAGTTGTGGAGAAAACACTGGTGGGATTTTGAACACAAGGAATTTGTGCCCTGCAGCCAGCTGGCAGACAACACGGTTAGCACTAAGTAGAAAGAAAAGGGAAAGAAGTGGGGAAAATAGGAAGGAGATAAGTATAAAAGAACAGGACAACAACTGGAGCTCGCTGACTTTTTTTGTTCAGATGCCAGCATTTCAATCTTTGCTTAGGCTATTCCCTCTGTTCTCAGACATCCTCGCAATCCCAGAAATCTCTCTAGACCTGTGTATAACCTTTTCATCTTAGTAAAGGAAAAACTATTTCCTTCTGGTTTTTTTCTGGTGATTTGCTACAGAATAGTGGTAATCCTACTGCTCTGTGGTACACTTAAAGTGAACCAATTTGATGATGGATTGAACCACCTCATCTTCACCTTGCCTATTAATCTCAGCAGCTGGTTCTTGCTTTGTAACAGAACAAAGCAGCTGAGATTAGCCCTTGCTACATGCACACAATGGCATTTGTTTTTCATAACAGAGTGTTGCCACTTATTCAGCAGGGTTGAGATATAAGGACAAGGAGAAATAGTGCAGTGCCTGAATAGAGAATGTGACAGTACTCTTAATAAGCGGAAGCCTGCTAGGTACAACAGAAACATAAGTGAACACAACATCGAGGTTGCACAGCTAAAGTTCATGATAGCATGAGATAACAACCTACCCAGAGCTGTTCTTTAAAAGATGATGTTTCCTATATGCTGAACTACTATTAAATACTTCACCCTAAATTCATGTCCAGTTTTATGATTTGAATTGGAACATGGCTATAGTTCTGCTTGACTAAAAGTGACTGCAATGCTATGGATTTTGTTCCTTTTTATTCTGTTGAGGAATGAAGACTATGGGAGAGAGATAAGATCCATCTGAAAAAGTGGGGGAGAAGAATCTTTACTAACAGGCTTGCTAACCTATGAGAAGGGCTTCAAACCACATCTGTCAGGAAATGATGATGATGATGATATCCTGACAAGATACTGTGAACAGTGAAGGGGAAGCTCTGGTACGTTCCTTGTGAAGGCAGCACAAGCAGGATCCCATCTCAAGCACCTGAACACAAGGACATACATCATAGGAAACAAAATGGGAGGAATTAGAAGGTGCATAGGTGCATGGCTGTGATCCCATCAGGATTACAGAAATACAGTGAGACAGCTTCCATGTTTGGAGGGTTGCACTGGATGGATATAGGCACTCTAGAAAGGACAGGCTGGAGGTGAGGAGGAGGGGTTGCTCCCTTTGCAAAGGAGCAGCCTGAATGCGCTGAACATTGCCTTCTGATAGGTGATGAGCCCTTTGAGAGTTTATGGTTAAGGATGAGAGGACAAACTGCTGGCCTATAAAACAACACAGACCATGCTGCATAAATGAATATACATTTTAACCTTGAACTTTTCAATGCTTATTGTTAGCAGATCATCTCACTTCAGTAAAAAAACAAGACCAAAAGTCACAGCTGGCAATATTACCAGAGGGGTCCTTCAGTTTCCCATCTCTTGTCTATAGTCATTTGACTGGGACTTTCATTTTCCTATAAAAGTTACCAAAACTGAAAATTAAAAAAAATTCTTTCCATATCACACGATGTTGCACTCAGTAAACAGTATAGAACCACAGGGAAGCTGGCTTACAGCTGCTTAGAGCCAGCAATAAAGCAGGACCCTGGCCTTCTGGCACAGAGAGGGATTTTACATCTAGAGGTTATTCTTTGACTGATGATGCCACCTCAGTAACTATGAAGTGCTATCACTGTGATAGAGCTTTCTGATAAATACAGAAGCAGCAGCTCCCTCCAAAACCCCAGTATTAGATCAAGTACAGTGTTTTGGAGAATGTGGTCTCAAACAAATGAGCCACTGCTCCAGATACAGAGTTCTGCACCAGAAAAGAAAACATGAACTTGTGCTATCAGATTATCTGGATCCATCATCAAGGTTCACACTAATAAATACTTAGCTTTTACAGACATTTATGCATCTTTACCGTTTTGGCCTGACAAGCATCTGAAAGCCATCACCACCGGACATTTAAAATTTTTTAGAGGTCATCCTTCCAGTGGATGAGCACACATTGAATGAATTGAAAACCATCAGCCCCTATTATAAGACCATCTGTCTCCTCCTTATTCTCATTATTCCCATCTTCTCCCTTGCTTTCATGTGCTGAAACAGTCATTGCCTTTCATGATTAATGTTCATTGTACAGTAATCATTTCTATTGAAACGCATATAAAGCATACTTGAGAGTATTTTACACACTTAACTGATACTCACCAGAAATTCACTAACTGTTATCATAATACTGGCACCACCAGTGTTGGTGGAAGGGGATGGGGATTCATTTCTGCTGCAGGGTCATTATTTTAAATTAATAACTTGATTCATTGTCCTTCGTCAGAGAAGGGTTTTTTTATCTTGAAACTCTTCTGTCCCAG
>VYZV01022386.1:266-10665 GCA_013401275.1 Pandion haliaetus | reverse complement strand
CCCCCCCGGGGGAGAAACCCCGGTGGCGCAAGCGTTCCACACCTCTCAGCCTCAGCAGCCTCCTGGCTGGTTCAGTCAGGGGGTGGGTAGCCTTAGGCCTACGGGTCTCCCGGAGGGAGGGGGCGAAGAGAGCGGGAATCACGGCTGAGGAAAACTTGGTGACATTTCCATCCGCGAGAGGAAAAAGAGCGGGGCGGGGGGGGGGAGGACGCGGAGGAGGCTGTGGCGACTCCGGAGTTGACTGAATTCGTAGTAACTAAAATAGGGGGGGAACACAGTATGGAGCTTACGAGAAAGGGAGAAACGAGGCTCCCTAGCGAAGAGAGCTACAGGGTGCAGGTCGCGATGTGACATTAACCAGTGAGAATTGTCTAAAGACAAGCTCAGCTGAGACACAAAGGAGGCAGAAAACGGTTTTCAGCTATACTGACAAAAACGAATGAAATAGCACTCGCGCTATGCAGTGAGGAGAGTGAGAAAAGAGAATAAACTAGATGTGGCCTTATACCTCCATTTGCGGTAAAGAGGTGTGTTGGCTACCAGGCAAAAGCAGTATGACTAAAAGGGAGTGCAAAATACAGACCACTGCATTTAAATGAAAGTAACCCCAAAGAGTTCTATGTACTAAAACTGGGGAAATCGGTTCATTTTTTTCTCATGAACCTAAATTTGGTTCTGGAGGCATGGGGTTAGTAAATTTTTTGAGTTGGGAATTGTGCCATCTGAAAAAAAAACAGCTGTCTGTGGAGAAGGGGAAAGGTGAAAGGCAGCTGAACAGGATGACTGTCAATCATGTACAAGACTTAGGAACAAATATTGAAAATTAAAGTCATTTTAATATTAAAGTTGGATAAAGTTTGCTAAAGGTAGGTCATGCCAGACTAATGTAACAGGCTTTTTGACAAGAGTCTTGTCTATATGGACATCAAGAAAGCACTTGATAAATAGGCGTGTGGAAGTGATTAGCAAAAGTTAATAGGATGGGGATTTGCAGTAGAACAGGAAGGTGAGTTGAATCTGAACACAGAGGTGAAATCAGGTAGTTTGACAAATTATTGGAGGCACGAAGAGGGTAACTGAAAGCATAAAATGCTATTCCACGTGAATTTTAAATGTCATATATACATCCGTCAATCTTTACCCAACTCTTACAGAACATGCCACATTTAAAAAAAAAAAAAAACTGAGGCAATGGTAGTTTAGTTTAAAAACAAACTACAAAACACAGAACCGCAACTCAGTCCGGAAAAACATTGTGCCTTCTGTGCAATAGGAAGAACATCACCAGTTCAAGTTACAGCAGGCATATCTGGCATATCCACAGAGATCCTAGATTCCAGGAGCAGTTAACCACATAGGATTAAAATCTGGAAAGAGTGCTTCTAAGGCTTGCATTAGCATAGCTGGAAATGTCTCCCAGCCCATCAACAAATGTAGTTGTTAGCAGCAACGCCAGCAACCCGTGGTGCAGCAGCATCAAAATCGAATGAATGCCACAGTGCTGAAACAGCAACACAGTGTTGGAGCAAAGAGACATGACATTGGATTAATCTTTGAAAAGAAACCAATGGCATCTTTAACCTACAGAGGAGCATAAGCAAACTTTGGAAACCAAGAGCAGCAAAAACGTTATGATAGTTTCCGAGGCTTCTAGAAACCAGCCTCAGCTAGAAAGTGGAAATGGTAAGAATGCTTTAAAAAAAAAGAAAGAAAAAAGACAAGGACAGCTGTAATGCTGTTTCATATGTGTCATATATGTAAAGCTGGTCTAACTCCACCAAAATAGTCACCAACCCTGAGCTTCTACATCCTTTTCTGCCTTTCCTCTTCCCTCCCGCTAACAACGTGCCCTGTACTTCACTCTTCACTTAGCAAGGTGTGGCACTCCCGGGTGGGTGTTGCTGCCCCTAGTCTTATCAAACAAAAAGCGTGAGGTTTCAAAAACAAACGACACCCTTTGATTCAGTCAGAAGACGGCAGCAGCTGAAGTAATTCCTGTTTCTCTTCTACCCATTGATTCCCTTCTGGAGTTATCTGCTGTAGCAAGGGACAGAATCAGAGGTATCAAGTCAAGAGAAACCAAAAATATGTAAAGGACTCAGGTAAAAGACACCTTTCACAGCCTAAGAATGTGAGAAAGAAGTGGGGAAAATTACCTCAAATAACTCTATGTACCCTAAAGTAAATTGTCCACATCTACTCCACTGTGTGTTCACAAGCCCATCAATGTACTTCACACACACACCCACCCACCCCAGTCTCTCTGGGTTTCTTGAGGTCGCGTGTGCACGCAAGGCTCCTTGTGCTTGTGTACCGAAAGCAAGCAGGATGATTCAGACCTCCCACTTTCTACTTTCCTAAGTAGAGCGGTAGAGACGCCAGCTCATTAGGTAATTTGTGTATTCAAAGAGGGTCAGGGAAGGAAACCTCAGTACACACATGAATAGGAAGGACGGTGTGAAACTGCCTAATGGAGATCACTTAGCATTTAAGCAACAGATCAATACCGAAGGGGTCACCACTGCAGCAGGCAGTCATCAAAGAAATAGTGATAACCTCTTGGTGTTCTGCTCTCAGTTTTTCAAAACCACAAAATTATGTGTCCAGGCTTGGTCCTTGAGTGCTATAGCAAAGTCCTAATCAAGGGCAAGCAGCAATGATTACTTGAATCTCTTGTTACTGAGCTTTCTCTGTGCAAAAATAGGCAGATTACCTAAGGTAAATCTCCTTCTTCTCCAAGGTTTTTGACTTTTCAAACCTCTTGAAAGAGGAGATTTGTCTGAGAACAGGTGAGTCTAGAACGTGCAAAGGCATCTAAATCACTTGCATTTGAATGGTCTGATAAAAGCTCAAAGCGGGAGACACGCTGTTAGGAAATCCTTTGGAAAAAAGAACTTACACATCCACTTAGGCTTTGAGGGAGGATGTTACTCTGTCCTTCACACAAAGGACTTCTGGTATGCTCAGTCTAGCTGGGTATGATCATGTTACAACAAGGACGATGCTTTAAAGCTGAGATATTTATGTTGAGGCATACTAATCTGTGGTATTTGGAAGACATTCTCAACAAAGTACAAAATTAAAAAGTCAGTAGATAAACTAGGAGAAGCTTGTTCACAGGCAAAGAGTACAAGCAGAACCATTCTCCACTAGTGCGAGAACAAACAACATTGCAGACACAGCAAAGCATGGAGAAGAAACTAAGATTTTATTGTCTTACCTCAGGAACACCAGTATGCAGGGCATTCACACTGACAGCAGCATCAATAGTGTACACACTTCAAAGAAGTTTCTTCTTTTCTTGAGTCACAACGATTTTGCTGGTTTGTGGGGGTTTTTTTTGAAGGACAGTTAGGTGAGATCATCAGAAGACTTTGTACATGTAAAGCAGGTTTTTTGAGGTTTTTTTCCTAATGTTGATCAGCATCATAATACTATGTATGCAAGCAAAACACTTCAAAACAGTAAGAAGGGCCTAAAAAGAGAAAAGAAAAAATGCCATAGGCATAAGAGACAGGAAAAGTGAGATCCCATCTTGCACTTAGGATACCAGGGGAAATTCTGTAAAACAAAACATTTGGTCACTGGACTGCCTTCTCCTACCCCTGCCTCCGCATGCATGTCTTAAACACTGCAGGAAATTCCTGCTGCCTGAACCTCATGACTCACCTTGCTCACAGTATTCTGCCTGCTCAGCAGCCTCTGGAAACTGCACCCTTCCCTTCTTTCTGCCCCACCCTTCCCCATCCAAATTCAAGGTCTGGAGGAAGAGGCTGCAATCTCCCACTGCTTCAAGTAAGCATCCAGCACTGGTTCTCACCCTTCCCTTCAGACCGGACTGAAACTGCCTCATTCTGCAGTTCTGACCCCACCCTCTCCTGCAGCACCCAGTTAATTCTCCCTTTAAACTCGGCTTGTACGCTGTTTTCTTTTCAAAGCTGCCTTTAAGCCTTCCTCATGCTGTTTGCTTAGAAACCATGACTATAGGAAACTTCAGGCCTTGCTTAGGTTGAGTCAACCAAAGGGAGGCTGCTGGGAATGCACGTTGGGCTGGGGTCCCTCTTCTCTCCCTGTTCAGCGGTGAGCCCTCGCTGGTGCTGTACACTGGCTTTGCAAGACACTGCAGCAATATGAATCCTAGATACTGCTCCTGCCTTTCTTCCCCCTTTTCCCTGCACATGCTTTGTTACAGCTCTCGTAGTGACACACTGCCTCTTCTGTTGTGCCAGCACAGCTGTCTCTGAAATTCATGCCATGAGCTAGACCAAGGAACTGCTTTTATTGGTAAATGGGGNGGGGGGGAGAGCATTCTGTTGCTGCTAGGTCATGAAACTTCAGAAAACTCCAGACAGCTCAGTTAAATGTAACTGCGCCCACTCTGGGGTTGGGAAAAAAAAAAAGGAACAGAAAAATTAAGAAATTATTAAGGTGACACAAAGGACCAGGAGTTAGTTCAGGAACGGAAAACCCTATTCTATCATTCCGGAGCTCACCCAAAAGCACATCCTAACATTGTATTTGCATTTGTATTACCGTAACAACTTGCAAGCCCAGTGGAGATGAGGGCATCTTCGCGTTAAGCCATCTATAAAAACAGTGAGTCAGAGGAAGCCCACGTTCTATAGATGTTCTGATAGAATTGAAAGGAATCAGATATTTTACAAGTGCATAAAACGTCTTCTCCAAAATGCACACTAATTGATGTTAAATTTGCTGTCAAATGATATTGAAGGAAAACACAAAAGGCAAAACAAGAAAGCGTGAGGATTCCTTGTAAGTGAAAGATACAAAGCTTTGAGTTCAAGGCATTAAGCGGACTCATAATGTGGTTCATTTATGTGCTTTACAGCTTGTTGCAAAAACTGAAACATAAGCACAGAATTTCAAATAGATACTATTTAGCTATGATAACCTATTAGTTATTATATATACCACTGAGAACGAACTCAGAATTTGCTTCAAAAGCAAAAGCTACTTGCAATACTTCTGCACAGATATATCTATCTGAATATTAATCCTGTCACCCCGTGTCTTAATTTTTGTGAGTTCCAGGGACTTGCATAAATATATGCTAAAAATGTGTTGTGCTTTTCTTTGAAACTATTCAGAAAGTTTTCCAAATGCCACACTGGAAAATTTAAATAGCTGATGCAATACATCATATGAACAGGTAAAACAATAATATATGCAGTACTGTACAAGCAAATAGAGCATCTTTTCTCTGTCATGAATATTGCCATTTTTTTATATTATGATTCAAAAAAATATATAAATGATCAGAGACGTTTTCTTTTCCTTCCAAAGTATCCTATACCTCCTTGTGTACATTTTTAAATTGGCACAGTTTGTTCTTTTTCAATAAAAGGCAGCCAAAATTCTTTAGTCTCAGAAGAATCAACATTCTTGAAGGGTTCAATTTAGATTAGTTTTAACCATAAATAATTAACATATTTGCTTCCAGATTAAAGAGTCTTTACATGCTGTTAATTTGGGGAAGGCGTGTTTTCTACATTCTTATGCAAAACAGAGCTGGATTCCAGCTTTAAATGAAGGTGTGTGCTGGACCACAAATACAGGGTTGCCACCAGTATGTTAATTTATTTTCTGCAGGTCAGTTACTACAGAGCATTACAATAAAACCAGGGAGAGGTCATCGCAGCGGAGGGGGCAATTCTGCACAAGCACGCCAGGCAGTAAATCCCAGCAGTTTTTTTCTAAAAATGTAGATGTGAAGTCAAGTGCAAGGTCTTACTTTGCACACATGGAGATTCTTTTCAAAACCATAAAAGTAATCAAGATCTTGCATGTTGCAAAACCGGTGTGTAACCATTACAACCAAACAGAAATGCATAATGAATTGAATGCTAATTAAATACAAATCACAGCTTGGAAGGAGTACAAGTTTATAGCAGCTTTTCCATGTTCTGCTAGGTTTATTTTAAAGCTCCTCTTCTTCAATTTGTGGTCATAACCAGAATATGGTCTTAAGTTTTTTTTAAATTAGTATTTCATAAAATTTAAATGAAAATTCCCTTGCAGAAATCTAGTTATAATGTTTGTGCTTTTTTTTTTCTTCTTGTCTTGAAACAATCTCTTGTCTTTCCAAGATCAAGCTCTTGTGAACACATGTCCTTCCAACCATGGTTCTCAGCTTCCCAGAACATGCTGTGATGGGCCCAGTAAGCGGCCCTGAAGATAATTAAAGGGGTGGAGCATGTCAGATGAGGAGATGCTGAGAGAGCTGGGACTGCTCAGCCCGGAGAAGTAAAGGCTTAGGGGAATCATATCAAGGTGTATAAATATCTGATAGGGCAAGTAAAGAAGATGGACCCAGACTCTTCTCAGTGGCATCTGGTGAAGGGCAAGAAACAATGGCCACAAACTGAAGTGCAAAAAATTCTATTTAAACATAAGAAAAAACTTTTTCACAGGAGGGCTGTCAAGCAGTGGAAGAAGTTTCCCAGAGAGGTTGTGGCGTTGCCATTCCTGAAGATACTCAAAATACACCTGGACACGGTCCTGAGCAGCCTGTTCTAGCTAACGCTGTTCTGAGCAGCGGGGTTGGACTCGATCTCCAGAGGTGCCTTCCAACCTCAACTTTTTTGTGATTCTGTAAAGCTGAGATATTGTTCCCACGTTATATAAAGACACAGGCATTGTCAAATCTGCAAAAACAGTAAATATTTTTCTGAGTTCCCAGATATAACTATACACCCTGGCTTTGCCCCAGCTTCATATGGGGATGAAAACCACGTTCACACCAGTCATGCCTTGCACTGTGATTTCTAAATTTGGGAAGGGAGGCCTAGTCAGGAGCCACAGAAGCTGAGCTGCATGACGAACCAAGAAGTGAGTCCCTGCAGGCAGGTTTAGATGCATTCAGAATTCCCATGATAGCATGTATGACAAATTTAGGGTCCTGCTAAATCCCACGAGATTAAAAGTGACATGCATCTAAGATTACGTATTTTCCATGATTGCCAGATCTTGACATGCTAGAGAGTTAAGGGAGGGAGGTTATCCTTAAGAGAGGCATTTATCACCCAGTCTAGTCAGCTTTGGGCAAGATAGTCTCATGGAGAAGGTGTCAAAGTCGAGATTTCCCAAAACCTTAACAGCTGGACAATTCCTCTTCTCGCCCTACTGCTCTGCTTATGTTACAAGAAAAATTCAGGTCATGGAATATTTATCAAACAGCTACAGATATACAGAATTAGTGTATTTAAATAGAAATTATTATTTGGTAGGCTTGAGCACAAGCAGATACCTGAATTTCAGAACAGCTCAGATTTGCTTCCAAAACCTAGCCTTTCCACTATTATGGTATTCACTGAACAGCAGAAGTCATACTCAAAGTAACTGAAACTAACTTAACAATTACAAGACCAGCAGGATGATTTTATTGCCATTTGCCACTAACGACAAATATTTATTGCAGATAGTGTATTTGTCTTCCGAGCTATTAAAATCTTTCGAATTCATAACTCTTCAAACCTTTCCTATAAGATCGAGGATCCGTCATGTTAATGGAAAGTAAGCCAAGTCCGCAGAAGGACAGCAACCCTCCCTATTCTCAATCAAATCTGAGAGAGAGAGAGGGAGATTGATGAGAACAACCTACTTTTCTGTGCATGGCATTCACTGAATGTGAAAAGGGGTTTCAGCAGGACCGAGAAAGCAGCTGTTGTCATGACAGCACTGGGAAGCCCAGGGACTGAAAAGATCTTCGTCGGCTCACTGCAGCAATTCTGTGCCAAAGGCACTGCGCTGCCCGTCTGCATACTGACAACAGAGCTAGGGGAGTGCCTCCTTGTCCAATCTCCCTGGTGTTACTCTGCAAACTTCCCCACTCTTGCCCTCTGAAGCTGGAATATAGTTGCAATCTGGCAAAAATGGAACTCTCCTGCCCCCCTTCTCCCCCTTCAGTACCCCACACACCTTCTGTTCATCCATCTGGTTTAACAGGGGCAGCACCTAGTCTTCCCGTACTCCCTTTTGCCCCTCCCTGGCAACAAAAATGCCACGTAGAAGGCAGCAGTAATCTGCAGAAAACCTATACAAATACCAGCACATTCTGCAATCCAACTCCACCGATGTAACAACTGCCACTCCTGTTACCCCAATGTTATGGGCCAGCATGTCTGTATGCTCTGATGTTTGCGTGGCAGCTTTGGGGCAAGAGCCTAACAGGATTTCTGTGGCACTATCAGCTGCTTGGGGTCTTACTGTTGACAAGGGTGGGATCTTAATGTGTTCAACTCTTGCCATTCCACTCCAAGTAAATGCATTGTCTTTCACGCTGCAGTTTGGCAACCTGCTGTCCGTGCCAACTGCCCCACCGTAATCACCACAAGCACCAGTTTTGGGGACCTGTGAGACTCTTCCATTCACAGTGAAGCTTTTCTTTTACTGAAAATGGTTGCTGCACGGCTGAGATCCTCATAATGTAAACAAGGAAGGAGAAAGTAAGGTCTTCTTGACTATGCACGTGTTGATAAAGTTCCAATACTGTTTATCTGAAGGCACTAGGAAATATAAACATGAACATTTGGAAACTTGCATTATGCTCCTGCTGATTATCACTAATGGAATGGAAACTGAGATCAAGCGCTTTACACCCAATCTTGCAACAGGCACCTTTATTGCAAATTAAATGATCAGAGATGTGTGCTCTCACATGAACACTACAAAACCAATTGCAAAATTCCCATTGACCTCAGTGGGGCCAGAATGTCAAACTCAGCCTGAGAGCTGGGGAACCAAGGAGTTTTGAGGAACTCATAGCAAATCCTGATATTGTTGGCCTATGGAGGATGGCTACTAGGAGATGGGCACTCGGCACATATCACACAGGAGGGTCTAAGTTGCACCATGACCCTTCCATAATTGAGAAATTAAATAGTTCAGAGGGTGACTCTGTCAGGAAGCCTGGAATACGTTGCAGAATTGGGAGACCTAAATCCTAAATTAGCTTAATGCCCTAATGACGTGCCTTACAGACGCGCTGTGTGTCTTCTAACAGCCAAAGCAGCAATTCCCCTCTCCTGAAGTCTATTCCCAGCTCAGTTGCTCTCAGACTCTCCAAGGCAAGGGGCTGTATAGGAGTGGGCAAACCATTTTATAGTTTTGTTATGCAGCAATTTAACCATGGTTAGGATGCGCATAATAGTCTCTCTCCCAGGATTGCTCTGTGATATAGTCGTCTGCCTGTCCAGTGAAAGCTGTTGTTATACATACACATGGGGTGTTCCCAATCGAGATGGGCCTAGTTTTTAATCACATAACACTTTTGATTCTATTCAGTCTTTTAAAACTTCTTTTTTTCAGTGAAGATGACCATTTATGATGTGCTTAATGATTTTTGCCTAGTGATACATTTAAACTGTATTCAAGAAACAAATTCTGTCCAGTACTTTTCCTAGGCAGTTCAGTGCCCCAAAACAACCTACCATACTACTAAAAATATAGTAGGGAAATGTGGCACTATAAATTCTTAGCAAGCTGTTGCTATACAGGCCTACTATCAGGACGAATGGCAGCAGTTTGGGTTTATATTACATTTAACTAGATAATTTACCAGAACCATCATCTTTACGGTTGAATTTCCAGGTGGGTTTGGCAGTGGTAAGTATTTGTTTCATCTTGGTGAAAAGTGGATTCAGCTATTTAAAGCCTAGGAAATACAGGAAACAATTTTATTATAACAGTTTAGAGCAAGGTGAAAAAGATCCGATTTTAAATGTGGTGCATCTTACAACAATTCATGCCTACATGTCTTCACATAAAACTGGGGACTCTAATTTGAGAAAACTATGTGACTTAGGTTGTGCTAGTGCATGAGAGGTACAACGAAGCGGCATGTATTATAAAAGTGTAACTCGGGCACTAAAAAGTGTAAAGGTACCAGCTCTGTAGAGAGCAATGACCTACTTCTGCCTTGTTCTTCTGCTCCCTACTACCTTGAGGACCTGATCTTAAACAAATGCTCCTCAGCCATGTTCACTTCCCAGTTTCACAACCTGGTAGCAAAGCAGCCAGTTTAAAATGGGACTTTACAGACAAAAAAAAAGCATTTCTCCCCCCCCCGCCCCCCAACTATTTTCATATGAATTAAGTGCTGGACCAATAGCTGTGAACCACTTGTCTTTCAGTTTTGTTATACTAGCACACATTTTGGAGGTCTTTTTCATACTAATACAGTCAGGTTTTGGGAATTCTTTTTATTGCACTAGGTGATCTCAGTCCAGCACCTGCACTGTACTGTGCATGTTGCATGTATATTCATTTCCATTACATGTAACATATTATCATCAGCTTATGCTCTGTAGTAAACTATATATGCAAGCCTCAACAACCCACTTTATAACATGCTTAACAATGTATGACAAAATAAATGCTG
>VYZV01022381.1:0-20136 GCA_013401275.1 Pandion haliaetus | reverse complement strand
TGGTTTGTGCCGGTGGTACAAAACCCTTTCCCTATGTTTTTAAAATTCACCAGCCGTTAGGCAATTCTGCAATAAGTAAACAGTTCCATGGTGAATTAGGCAATCACATCTCTTTTGTGGAAAACTCTAGGTCTTTAGCTGTGTACATCTGTGGAGTCGCAAAGTATTGGTATTTCATTTTCATGTCGAAACACTTTGTTTTCAGCTTTGCAGCCGCAATCTCACTAAAGATTAAGTAATATGATGTAAATGTCTGGCAATGCTAAAAAATTTTATCACCCTGTTAATAAGGCAAAGGTATCCGCAACATGATGTGCTATTGGAAAAAGAAATCCACAGGTGCACAGAAGGAATTAAGTCTTCAGCTTTTTGTTTCACTTACTCAAATTACAGAATTTTCCTGCTGATCCTGCATATTAAGTCCAGGGGTCCATGTTTTGCCAAGTAGTGGTATCGTGTTACTTTTTATTACAAAATGTTTACTGACAAATATATCAGGAGAACAGAATGTAGAGAACAGTCACAACTGAATTCAGACACAAGGGGGTGAGTCATCTGTTCACCCCTACTCCAACAATTTTAGTGCAGGATTCAGGTTTGACTGCTGATTTTCTACAGATTTATGATTCCTTTTGAGACACCCTCAGGGAGACATAGTATGTCCCCAAGGCTGTATTTGTAGTCTGCTAAAAACCAAGAATCCTTGTCAAGTCAACAGGAATCAGTCAAGACAGCTTCTCACCTGACAGTGAATAGAATATATTGAATAAACATTGCACAATAAACCTCACCAGTTTAATCCTTGCAAGCAGGATTTTTTAAAGTGCTCAGTTATGCCAATCCTGCCACCTATGAGATCAGCAATTGTAATTAGCATCAGAATTAGGCCAACACTTGGTACCTCTGAGAATTCCAGAGCCCTCCAAATTCCAGCCAATAGTTCACAAATTTGAAGGTTAAAAATACATACATCAAGAGATTTTTTGCATGTGCATATGAGATATAAATGTGGGAAAGGAAAATGAGTATTCTAAGCAAATATGCAAGTGTTTCTTACAGATAAAAAATTTCAACTAAGTCCTGTCAAGGATACTGTGGACATTAATGAAGTAAACAGGACACACATATTTGGTTTAATGGCGAGAAACATCACTGCAAGTTTTGAGTCAAATTCTGTTATTACCCCCAGTATAGCGTTTAATTTGGCAGGCCAGTGAAACAGCTGCCACAGATGAAGACGCCACACTAAAATACTGTATCTTTATAGTACTAATTATCTTTCTGTATATTCAAAGTAGCATATTTCTTTAACTAGTGTTGTTTATGATCTGTAGTTCAAACAGTAGCCATTTCTGCATGTGAAAGACTCAGAGAGGTAGTAACAAATGCAAGCATCAGACTCACACAACAGTGATATCATCATAAGCATTTCTACAGTGATGATATCATCACAGGGTTTTCTACAACTCTGTTCTGCTCAGCTGCGCTATTTCTCCCCTTTCTTAAATCCCTACTTATCACAGTCTCCTCATGTCAGTCTCATTCCATTCACCTCTTTCCTTCTCACTTCCCTCCTGTCCTATCAAACTCTCACGTGTCTGTGCATGCCTCCTTTTCCCCCTATCTTGGGTATGAAAACACTGGCTTCAGCACATTCAATTAAAAAATGTACTGAAAACCTAATCCACTGAAAAAAGTCATGGACTTAGTATGTATTTTATACCCCTTTTCTACTATACTCTGTAGCAGGGACATCTGGCACTATTTTGTACAATACAGCAGGGCTATGTTATCAGTTGTTCCTTAAGTGCCACCACAGAATAAATAAATACATTAGCAATTTTCTGTATTTATTTTTGGCAGGCAACTTGAGAGACAAATTATCTACCTCCAAACACAGATATAAATAAGCATAAACCATGCAGATGTTTTCCTCCTCCCTGTCAGTGTATTTCAACGAATTCTGGAACATGCTGGATTACTTACCTTTTGAGCAATGCAGCCCAACTTAAGAGAGGAGCACAGCCCTGAAACATGCTATTTACTCCCCTCTCAAATATGAAGCAAATATAGGTCACCTTCCAACTGACAGCAAATTGAATAAAAGATAACAGGCTATACAAAGAAGGTATTCATACATAAGAAAGCACTTTAGTGGTAAGCCCTTAAAATTAGCTGATGAAGCTGACATAAGGTCCATGCATTTACACTATTAAAAATACCACTGTTAACATAACTAGTTTTCAAAAGTCTTTATCAGAAGCTGTGATTTTCAAATAATTAAATTCACCTATTTTCCTCTCTCCGAAGTGTGCCAGAGTAGTTCCAAGACACAGATAATGACATGTGAACTAAGGTACTATCCCTGTCTTAGTAAAGTCTATGCTGAGAGATAAGAGCGTGGGAGCAGGTTGAGACCCAAAAGCATAAGTATGACATAGGAAAGAAAATAACATTTCCTATTGATCACAGTATTATTAAAGTAGCCACTCCACTCTGATGGGCTTATGGTCTCAAAAGCACAGATACCTCAAGAACATGATTTACCCTATTCTATTATTCAGTATACTTCTGACTACCAGAACAAAAGCTTATCTCTTCAAAATCACAGAGCAAGCTCATATTTGACCATATCTCTCTAAACAGGTATGTTCCTAACTATTTCTACAGTACTACTATTTCTCAAGATGGGGAGCAATCTCTGCCAAAACCTAGGTCAACCACTGTTACACTGTGACAACACAAAAGCAGCAGAAAAATGCTGCCTGGATGTCACATTAACCCCTTTTTGATTGTTCTTGTAAAAAAATATGAATTTTAAAACATTGCATTTCATCTTTGGCTTTGCCTCATTTAAACTTCCTTCTGTTCTCTTTATTGTAAGGTTTTATGCACCTTTGAATAAAGTACTGCACATGCTAAGTGTTGTCATTCCAAATACAAAGAGAGGCTCTGTGAAAAGCTACCAGAAACTTATTTTTCATTTTACTTTGATTTAGATACTAGAAATAGGGATTACTTCAGTCCTCACTCTTTTGCAGGCTGTACTGTCTGTGCTCCTATCTTCTTCCTTGAGACTGGATTTTGTTCTCCACGGACAGGTCACTTATGTGGGCTTAAAGAAGTGGTGGAAATACCAGCACTGGGAAACTGCTGAAATGTCAGGAGAAACCCTCAAAGGCTTGCCTTTCAGGTGAGAGTTACCAGAGCGATATAACAAACACACTTCCCAGTAACAGATACTAATATTTTCTCTCATACATGAAGGCTGTGACACAGACCAACATCTTACTGCTGCAGAAACACCACCCAGCAAACACCCTTCTGATGCCGCATACCGTGGCAGATCAAACACAAACCACCATCTTACAAGAAGATTATTCCGTAAAGCGAGTAGCATGCAATCCCTCGTTTCTGAAATACTTTATAAAAATTTGGTAAGTCCTCCCGGAAATGCAGCTATGTCTCTCCCTTACTCTCTACACCATCCAGTGAGGTTCCCGCTGCCCCATAGCCGGAAGAGTTGCTCTGGAGCACAACTCTGGCCAGGCACCATGCTGGAAAAGGCAACCAGGCAGTTCGGACCTGGCCCTGCAGGCTCAGTCATCTTTTGAAGCATCTCTGTAGTTCATCAGCCTTACTAAGAAACCATGCAGTGGATTGCTATGACTTCAATATCTGCTGCTGACATTATTACAGGTGTGCTCTTCCCTTCTGGTTTCATCTACATCTCAGGTCTCAGTGAAATATGGTAGAAGAAATGGTTAAAAAGGAAACAGGAAGATGAAAGCACAAGCAGGTAAAAGGGCTTAAGAGTTCAGAACTTTCTCCTTTCTACATTTTAGTTTATCCCTTTTCTCTTACTCTGGTAGCCACCAAATGTTGGTAACACCCTCCTGAACTGCTCCTAGGATGAAAAAAAGCCCAACACAGTAGCCCTTCCAAACTCTCCCAGTTTCATCAAGTAATTCTTGCGAGAAATTCATTGATATAATCCAAGACGACTCTCATATCCTCACCTTAGGAAAACAGGAATCATAAAATGGACTAACACATTATAAGTCTTACCTCTAAGTTCACCCTGTTATGACAGCAGAAAATCCTAGAAGCAAACCAAGAAGTTGCAACCCCCTGAAAGCTGAACTACTGAAACTTTTGCAAAGTGAGTTGACCAAAATTAGCATCAAAACCAAAAAAAGCTTCTGCCACATACTGCACTGTCACCTTCCTGCTGCAGGCCATACCTGTTCCCCACGGAGAATCCCTGCAGCTGTGCTTGTTTTTCAGTGCATGGAGCCAGTTCCTTTTGATTTTGACAGGATCAACCCTGGAAATAAAACTTTATCTCGTCCACCCTTTCCAAAGGTGAGATAGGAGCAAGGCATACATTTGGACTTTAAGTCCCTAACTATTACATCAAAAATCTTGCTAGTAACTGAGATGGTTCTTTGTGGAAAAATCCAGCTTCTCCAACTGGCTTTCACAGTGATGAAGTCAGTCATAAATACTGAATTATTCATTATTGTTAATCCATCTAAAATAAATTTCAACTCACTTTTATAATTCTTATTGCTTACTAACATATAGCCAGAATTGGGAACCTGTCACTAAATAAATATATCCTAATTATGAGTGGATATATATCTGGATATACATATATAAGTAGAGGTATACATACATACACACACAGAAATAAAGTTGGATGCAATAAACCAAAATTTCAAAAAAGACTTTAAATGGGCTAACCCTTAAGGGATTAAGGAAAAAAAACTGAACATGAAAAGGCTCTTGTTCTCATGTTTTGTGTGATAGAAAATAACAAATCATGGTATCACAATAATTACTTTAAATGTATTGAAAAATAAGGTTATAATTTTGGAAAAGTATTTTCTCTCAGGAATTCTGCAAAGCTGTATCAAACGCCAAAGATTTTGCTTCTCCTTTATTTGACAAGGCTTTGATGGCATGTGTTAGAGACCCTGACTCGATCAGTCCCCAAAGGACAGAATACAAATCTCAACTGCTGCAGCAGGCAAAATAGGTATGAAAACCTCTTGAGACCGACTTTCCCACAAAATTTGCTGTCCTTCTCTTTCTATTCTAAGAAAGAAATACTGCCATAACACCCTTCTATGATATTCCTGCACTTTTTCTTTCTAGTTCTAGTTCTATGAATTAGTTGAAAAAAATCATAAATATGGCAGAATAATATAAGAATAAAACAAGACTCCCAAACTGACACAACCATTAAAAAAAAACATTTTTAAAAAAGAAAACCAAAGCAAGAAAAGAATGTAAATCTACATTTGATAGTCTATATGTAAAACTGGTCTGTCACTGTACCTTCATTTTCCTCTTACCGAATACTTCACCTCAGAGAAAGCAGGATCACACATAATACCTTTCCTGTCAGTGCTGTTGCTTAATTAGTCAACATCATGGGAAGTTTATGATAAAAATAATTGAGCTGGGGCCTTCAATCCCTGAAGAGAACCATCAACACATAGGATATTCTCACAAGCTACGGATTTCATATAGTGTGAATGGAAGAAGAGACACTGAAGCATTCTGCAGAGGACTATACAGGACTTCAGTCTCAACTTAGACTATAAATGCTACTTAGTCTATACTGCATGCTTCCATTTTTAAAAAATGTTTAGAAGAAATTGGTAATATATCTAAATATATGTAAATTTTAACTAGCATTCGCATTATGTGGCACTTTTTTCAGCAATGACAGTTGGCATACGAAACTTGGAAAACTTTTTTCTCCCTTCCTCCCCTGTATAGCCAAGGGAAAAACATATATGACATGTAATACATAACTTTTGCGTTTACGTGCAACAGATACACAACTGTGACAGAGTAAAAAAAATCCACCAATAAGACAGTAATAGAAAGTGAAAGTGATTGGTTAAAAATATTTTTCTACAAACGATGGTATTTAAAATATTCTGCACACAGTATTTCTTCATCTTGAAACCATAATTCTCTCTGATGCTTTGTCTTCTTATTTTCAAATGCATTAGTCCCTAAGCTGAAAGCAGGCAACTGACAAGACAAAAATGTATCGTCAATGTTTTCAGTACATTAATATGAAACAATCAAACCTGTATTACAGCACTGATGTTTTCAAATCTCTAGCTTTAAATTTGCATTAGATTACCAAATACTGCTATTTTTCAACTTGACAAAAGTGTAAATTGAAAATCATTTTGTAGATGTCCCAAACCTAAAGGCTTCCACTGAGTCTTCTAATGTCACATCTCTTTGACACTTAACGGGCCACTCATCTTTCATTCTCCACCCAAGGAAGAGTAAGCATTATATTCTAAAACCACTCGTTTCCTTACCTCACACAAGGTAAAGTGACAGATTGAGACACTCTCCTAAGAAATTTTTAAGTGAAATACACTCAAAGCATAACAAAATTCACAGAACAAAATTGAGAAGTACTTAACAAGTTGCCAATAACTACGGGAATATATGAAGTCATCAATTCCAAAACTCTTGCCATTAGTGACAATGAAGAAGAATACACAATCCTGCAAAACATTAAACACGTGGATTACATTTTCCTTATATATAATCTTTTCTTTATAGCCATGAGACTGATCACAACCTAAGTAATCTGTGTTGCTCAAAACGAAGATATAGGAATAAAGTAATTCAGATTCCCGCTGGTGTGACAGAAATATCTTGTTAGACCTGAGGATGTTCTAAGGGTTGAGTTCACATCTATTCAAAGTTTGGATCCAATCACCTCTTCTTATCTTGCCTTGTACTTTCCACTCCTTTCCCTTCCCCGGATGACACCATTCATTTAACTTGGAACATTTCCAGAATAATACATAAACAGTGGCTGCCAGAATTTGTTCATGTAGGGTCCCTCCCTGTGCAGAATTATCCATCAGGAAGCTGGTACATTTTCTGAAGTTTATATTTCTTTCTGAAGGACTGAGAACTCACTTCAGAAACAGTGCTGGGCAAGAATGTACTCTTACCTGTACCAACACATTAAAAAAGTACTGTTCATGCCATCATACTGAAATGAACTCCCCACATGGAGTGATGGCACTGGGAAGTCAGCAATGCATTTTCTGGAATAGCTCTAGGTTTTTTTCTTCGAGTTTTCTTCCTTCTGACAGCAAATATTGCATGTTTTCCTGTGATAGAATTTGTTATTTTTATAAATATTTTAGCTCATACTGCTGGAGATTCCAGCAGACATTTTATGAGGATGAATTTTCTCTTTGTCTTGACATTGACATTCAAGATTAGTTCCATTTTTTCTTCCTAATTAGCTTTTCCAAGACAATTGTATATTTGAAACAAACAGAATACTTCTCCTCAGGGCATCAGAAGCTTAATCTGTCCAATTTCCTTTCAACGGACATTGAAAACAAAGCAGTGCATTGTAACTCAGTGGGGAATTAAGAACTATGTGACAAAAAATGGAAAAAGTACAATGTAAATAAATTCAACATAGACAGCAATAAAAATATAGTAATGAAAAATCCTTTAAGCCACCTTGTTAATACCCGACAGAACTGCCTGTTCATATTAAAGTCTGTTTGCCTTTCAAAGGAGGTTAAGACACTAAATTTACACAAAACTGAGGATTTTTATATTCACAACAACACACTGAGTGATTAGCATTAAATCATTTGGAGTATCTTAAACAATCTGAGGACTTTCTGATCACTTTATCCAGAATTCTTCTTTGTGACTCAAGATTTTTTCTTAAACTTTGATCATTCTACAAACATATAGTCCCTCACAGAACTCCTTATTTTCCTGATATCTGAAATAAAAAAATCAATAATGCTAAGCATACAATTACAAGATTAATCTGTAATGCTGTTAATGACTTTTTGGACGGAAGTTACACTTGCAAGTCTTATCAATAAAAATAACCGTTGGAGCAGCTTTTGGATTTTGATCAACAAGTCATGAAGAAAATAATTGCAGGACTTTATTTAAAAATTCTGGAGAATTTAATTGAAAATAATTCTCTTTGTGGTGTATTGCACACTACCAGTATAGCCTACCAGAAAAAGAGCTCTACAGAACGATTTTTTTAGGACTGCTAACACGCAGAGTTTCATACATAGTACACAGTAATTTCTACTGTATCCCATTTATAGATGTGCTGCATACATACATGGGTACACAGGTGTGTGTACTATATGTATATACATATATAGACATTACAGAACTTCTTAAAAGTGATTATGCATCTCATTCCCATGTAGATTTCAACTTCATCTGTGCCTCCTAAACAGAGTTCATAAAGGTACTTACTGATGTGTAGAGGAAACCTTCTCCATTTAGGGCTATATACAACCCAGTCTTTACACCCTGGATAGCAACAACTCGAAGTCCCACTGGTATAAGGTTGAATAAAGCTGTGAAGAAAAAACATGACCAGATATGAATATACTATGGTTATTAAAATATTCTAATAAACATCATTAGTAAAAAGAAAGAAAACTACTCCTGTATAATTTTTTCTAATTTTAAAATTAAACTAATTCAGAAAATCTTGCTTCTAGTAAAGTTAATCCTTAAAATTAAAGCCTAAGTATCTGTCTAGCAGTAAGTCCTGCAATAGTTCAGTATTTGGCACAAGTTGCTAACTAGGAAATACAAAGCACAGCAGACTGGACTGTAATTGTTTATGCAGCACTGCAGACACGAGTATCTCAAGCAATCTGAAAAGAGTCAAAGAACCCAACAGTTCCTTCATTAATGTAGCCTGATCATAAGGGTATTACTTGTGAGATACCCTGCAGAAAAAATATCTCTCTGATTCTGGCAAGTAGCTTTTTCTTTTCTTAGGCATTTTAATGGTTTTGGATTAAGATGTGCTCTTATTAAAGATTGCCTTCAAGGGGTCTGTGATTTCAATACTTTTTTTTTTTGCTTTTGTGAACAATATATTTGATACAAGCAGTAGTACACAGACCTCAGGTAATGGCAGAGGCCTACCCTAGTTCAGAAAAGTACTGAAATATGTGCTTGACTCTAAATGTGCATAAATGTTATGGAGCTGCATATACAACATGTTCAAAGACTGACATTCTGGGGGGAAAAAAAAAAATTAAAAAACCAGCTAACAGCAGATACCCTAGCAATGGTATATACCTCTGTAATAACAAAAACTGCCACACCTTTGATTAGTGTCTGAAAAAGACCAGTGTGAAGAGCAGTTTACCAGCCTCACCACAGAACAACAGAAGAAAAAGTGATAAAAGTAGGAGACACAGACCAATTCTTCTTCTAAAAATTATGCCAGCACACACCTATACTAAGTTTACTGACTCATGCTAGGAAATCAGATGCAAAGCACACATCAAACAGTCTTGGAAGAAAAGATCTGGATGTGACAGAGTTCATGCTAAGTGTTTTTCCGCTCTGGATGAGTCAAGGATTCACAAGGCCTTGGATGAAAAGCAAAAGCACAACCTATGTGTTCAATATATGCAGTGAGGATGATGGTTCCACCAAGCCAGGTCTCAGGAACATAGTAATACCTACAGTTCCTCAAAATTTAGGAAGGGCATCCATAGGTGTGACCAGAAAGTGTACCCTGTGAGGCTATCTGTAATTAGAATACCAGGGGTAAAGCCCAAATCAAGAGAAAAAGGGTCATGTAATTGCAAGGCATAAGTACATTTCCTCAAGGTGTGAAAATGCCTGGTTGGTCAAAGGACACAAAGCCATAGATCGGTTATGACGAAGATGATCAAATCTTTACAACTGAGAAAAAAAAATACAGGTTGACTACTAGAATTTAAAGATAAAAGTGGATGGAAAAAGAAACCCTTTCCTTCAACATTGTCACGCAGAAAAAGAATATGTAACATAAGATCTTTTTAGGAATGCACAATGCCAGAATAAAGCTAGGAATTGTTGTAGCAGGGCACTTCCTACAGCTCTACAAAGAAAACTACATACAAAAGAGCTCTGGAAGAACAGGAAACAGATTTATGGGTTTACAAAGAAGAACAGAAGAGATGACATCAGACAAGAATTAGCACAAATATATAGCATTTTCATTTCTGTACTTTCCAAAAGTCTCCGTCATCCTAGGATCTTAGTGGGCTGTTTACTAGAAAAATACTGGGTAGAGACAAGGTTGCCTCTCTGATATAAACTAGTGAAATATGGCACTCACGGGCAAGATATCCTAAGCGTATATATAGGCTAAACACTACATGACTTGAGGGCTTTCAAATGTTCAATATAATTTTGAAATTAAAAAAGCAATCAGCCATTACCCTCAAATGAAACAATCTCAAAACCAGCAAAACCACTACTGTGGGTGGTGGAGGGGGAGTCTGTCACAGCAAAACTAGGTTTCAGATGGCATTTAAGTGGTTTTTTTCTAGAAGAAAATAAATCCCAGGAGGAAACCTGAACAGGAACACCATGCTAGAGGGAGGGCTGCAACAATTGAGGGGACACCAAGAAGGAAAAACAAACAATACTTGTATAAATAAAAGAGATGAACACAAAAGACAAGTCAGCCATGGAACACTGCTAATGAAAAATAACTCCCAATCACAGTGGTTCAGTCAAAACTTCTGGAACATAGATATAATTTGCTGTATTACCAATAAAAATAAAGCAGCAAAGCCAGAAAAAAAACAACCACCACTGAAGGAGAACTAGAGGCCTGTAATATGGCAATGTTTTATGCAACTTATAAAATTACTAGAGCGGCTTATAGTTGCTGGTGAATTTAGAAAGCACTAAGGAGGGCATATAATGTATCTTTTACTGCCAGCAAGTTTTAATCAGAGATTGTCAGAGCTCCCGTAATTAGTCTAAGACCATAACATTTTAGAGTGTGATCTGAAATGCTGTAATTCTGCACATACAGAATATTCAGTAACTTCCACAAAATCTTTCAGACTTGGGTGAAACTAAGGAGGCCAGTCTACATTCAATTATTGATTGATAAGCGCTCAGCAACGTACTTCGTGCTGAGGTCAGCAAAACACACACCAGTAAGGCACAGCGTGTGTTTTTTATGTGCTCTGAAGCCGGACAAAGGAAATTCAGTTTCCTCCCGAACCTGACTGTGCAGTACTCTTTACAGAGTAGGACTTCTGTGCCGAATTACACACCTCAAACCTTCCTAGGATTGACCTGTGCTATCTCCCACTCTAATAAGAACCTGCTGTGAGACAATCAGAAAGCCTTCCAGGGTTTGCTGGCATTTCAGGTCTGCACAGCCAAAACTATGCCCTTCCCTGAGGGGGGTGTGAAAAAGAACCATGCCCCAGCTTCCCTCTACTTTTAAGACAATGATCCAAACCCAAAACTAAGTGGGGAGCGAGGTCCCTGAGCATCTTTATGTACCTAAACCCAGCCCGGTGAGTCCACAGAAGAGTTGAGAGAGGGAGCACCGTGGAACAGCCCAGGAAATACAATTCTGCCTGGGGCCCAGTGCTCCCATGCTGCACGCTTAAGCATAAAGCCTGGCAAATCCAACTGTAAATAAGACATAGGAACATCAGCAAAATCAAGTGAACCAATCGGCAAAAATGGTCCGTGTAAAACCCTTTCTCCTTGTCAGCGCTGAGCCTGTGAATGCTCCCTTCGCTCTGCTTTGTATTCTGTCTAAACCGCGACTGTAAAGCAAATGGTTTCTCTTCCTTTCCCTAAGCCTGCAGGCCTACTCCCACCACACACAAGATCGGGAAGCGCTGTCATGAACACGAACAGCTGTCATGAAAAAAGTTATTGGTTTAGGTGTCATGGAGGGGATTTGCAGGAACAAATTTGAGTTGGATTCTAATTCTCCAAAAGTCTTAGCCAAAGTTGAAGTCCCCTTTTTGATAAGCAGTAACTCCTTCCTTGAGCAAAACACAAATCCACCACATTTCTTTTTTTTATGCAATACCATCACAGTCTATTAACTTGAAATCTGAAATGCCTGAAATCAGGTATTTCCATATCCTTGTGAAAGTCTGTTTAGGTATGACTGACTTGTAGCTACAAGAAAATTGCTATTACAGATCACTGTTTCTCTCAGGAAGCTTGCTAAAGACCAATTGCTTAAGGCTTATAAACTTGCTGCCTGTTCTGCACATGCACTGCCCTGGTGTCAGTTAACAAAACTTCCCACAGCACGAAATCTGCAATCAGATCACAGCAACTATTTCTTTAATTTATTTCCATCTGCAGGCCTACAGGCAAAAATGACAACTACATCAGATCATCTTTTCCACTGGCAACGAGTGCAGGGAGGTTGGTATTCATAGATCCGTTCATCTATTTCTTATGGAGCAAACCCATTCTACCTGCCTGATGTCACAAAAAACATAATTAAAACATACTTTTAGTATGGCTGAACATGGCCTCCATTGGCCCTGTCACACTAAGATTATACTGATGGGAGAAAGAGGCTTAACTAACTCCCAAAGGTGATGTAAATAGATGTCTAAATGCCTGTGCAATTCTTTGAAGACAAACTGCAGTAAAAAACACTGCAAAAATCAGACTGCAAATATTTCAGTTCAGTAATCCAAATTTAATGTTCAGTAATCCAAATTTAACAGCATTGCAGGTGTTGGTTTTTAATCTTCATGTGGTTTATTTCTGTGTAATTATCTCCTTTACCTTACAAGGGTGCTGTGAAGATTATTTTAATAATATCTTCAAACCAAAATATGATAGTGGTAGGTACTTTAGAAAGACATTAAACAGTTAATACTTCCATATTGAATTTGGAAGATACAAACAGGGCATTAGGAGCATGCATTAAAAGATGAAAATAAAGGAATGTTAAATGGTTGCATGATTTCTTGAACAGCAACTCTACCAGGTACCAAGTGCCACGAAGGAAGTCAAGTATGTCACTGCATAATTAAGCAAGAGATGTGCACAGCACAGCCAAATCAAAGTTGCTTGGGTAACATTAACTTCGGCATTTATCAGTTCATGAAATAAGGCTACAAATGAGTAATCCTCTTTTAATCTGTTTTAAACATGACTGTAATTTCATAAGGGGCAAAACAGCAACATTTGAGCATTAAAATCAGGTTTATCACCGACTGAGGAGAGTATCATAACTCATGTTGATTTTTTTTCAGTGGTTGTTGGCTGAGTTACATTCTTTAGGTGATTCAAAATAGGCCATAGAGGCTAAGAGATTCAGGGTTTCACTCTCAGCATTAAAAAATCAGAATTGCCTGTTTCCCAAATTAATTAGTCTTCCTATTAAACCTACCCTTCATTCATGAAACAAAACTCTGAAGATAGACCAAAGCCTGAAAAAAAGCTGCTTTAGGTGGGAAGGAGGACAGGAGGGGAATGTAGCGCTTGTTAACTACAAACACAACATGGAATTTCTTTATAGTTTCTGTGTAGCAGCTTGTTTTTCCTAATTAATAATGATGAGGGCCATGGACAACACTGAAGCAAGTTCCATTCGCACCAAGTAATGCTGAGAACTGCTGTAAAACCCAAGAAAATTAAACCTAGAGAGGGACAGCTACTGTAAGTGGGACCTCAGTAACCAAGCCTACAGCTTTAACAGTCACTCCTGCTTTGACTACAAGCAAGCCACAAAAACAAACCAGAAACTGGAAGGCATTAGAGGAAGGAAAAAGAGAAAACCAGCTAAAACAAGAAAAGCAGTGTAATAAAGCCCCTTTCCACTATCACTGATAGTTTGGCAAAAACTACAGGCTGTACACACAATATAGTTTAAGCTGATAGCCTTGGTCTGGTGACGTGATTTAAGGAAACACGGCACCATTAACCAATAGGTCCATTAATTCATACTGTGTCACAAAACATCACTAACTTGGAAAAGATACAAAAAGAAATTAAGACAATGAACTGAAACCCATCTGTCTATTTAGGTTGGGGTCTAATAGCATGGCCACCAACATGAGCAGACAAAAGTACATTCAGGGATGCAATTACAAGCAGTTACGGTTTTCTTCCTTTTTCAGGCAAGGGTTTGTGCACAGCGATACGTTAAAAATCTTGCCATCTATCTCTGCACACTGTAGCCTTTACTCAAACTTAAGGCAAGCCAGGACAATAGCTTGCACTATAGCAGCTGACCGGGACCACTAGTAAAACTCATTTTGACTTCAGATAGAAGTAAAAAGTCACATTAAAGAGACTACCAAGAAGCTTCAAAGACAAACAAAAAGCGAGTGTGAACAGAACCACTCAACTTGAACAGACTACATCTTAATCTTACTTTGCGCTACCTCTCTATAACACTGTGAGTCCAATAGTGTGTAACTTATGTTTACTGACATACATATGAGTACAAAATGATATATGCACTTAAGGCAATTTTAACTTCAAGTACTCCTCTTAACTGCTTGACACAGAATAAATTGCAACAGCACAAAAGATAGCAGCGTGACTAAGCCTTCAAACAGTTTCCTTGCCAAAGACAAACAAGAAATCACTTCTCTGTCCCTCGCTATCACTCACTCTGGCTTCCCTGACACCCAGCTACTCAGATGGTCAGTGCATGAGGAGGTCTCTTTTCACAGGCTGCAGAGACAGTGAAGAGTGCAGAAGACGGGCGGAAGGCTGGCAGAGATGCACACCCTTTGGCAGGCTGTATTTCCTCCATTTTTATGGAACACACTTCCAGTGGAAGTCATCCTCACTATCAAGGTAAGCATCTATCTGTCCTATTGACAGCTAATATATGTCCATCCCTTCGTCTGCTGGGCACAATAAATAGCCAGCCTGCAAACTCCATGGTCAAAAGAAGTTTTTTCCCCCTCTGGCAGCTGCCAAAACTTATTTACCTCAGACAGATATTATCATGATAAGGAGTTCAGAAAATCAAAGATCAAAATACTAGGAATTCTATCCATGAGAAAATTGTTTTAAACCCAAAGAGAAAAGGAAAAACAAAATACGCTGCAATGAAGAAAAGCAATAGGAAACAAAAAGTTCAACAGGAAATGGAAGGAAACCGAGTACAAAGGGAAAAGAACTGAGGAGAAAGGCTGACAGCACAAAAGAAACAGACATATATTCATGAATATACCAAATGGATCAATCTTTTCAGCTCTTAATAGTGTTGATACATATATACGAGCAACATTTCAGGTGGAGATTGTATGCTTTCCTTGCAAACACATTAATTTTACATCCTTATGGTCTATACTGTCTTTACTAAACAATAGTCTAAAATTGGACTAGTGAAGAAACAAATAGTGAATCACACCAGTTAAAGACAGAAAAAAAATTGCTTTATGGCAAAAACTCCTTTAGCCTAAAAATCATGTTGAAGTAAAACACAGTATTATCTAACAGTAATTATGCAAAATACACAATACTACTATCTGGTATTTGGTTGAGTTTGGACAAGTTCTGTATTTCAGAATATTTATAATATAGAATATTAATTCTGCATTTGGAACAACAAGAATAAGAGAGATGGGCAGACAGATGGAAATCCAGAAAGGCAGGGAAGAGGGGAGAGAAAGGGAAAATGACATAGCAAGCAAAAAAAGGGAAGATTTCTAAAGCTGACAACAGCGAAAAGAGGAAAGTAAGGCACTATGGTCTAGTTTTGCAAAGATTCAAAATCCATAGAATTCTAAGGTTAAAAAAAAACAGAAATAACATTAAAACATTCCAAACTTGTTGCAGTCATACACACCTCCTCACTGAAGCTGAAAATAAAGAGAGAGATGGGCAGAGAGGGAGGAGAGGTAGAGAGAGATACACGCTTGCATTCTAAGACACATTTCTTGAACCTCATATAGGCAAAGCTTCTATAAAAAGCAATAATGATCTTGTCTGTACAAGGTCTTAGTATCTAATCCAGTACAGAAGTGGGCACAAGAGATGGACACGCTGAGGGAAGAAAAGAAACAAGGAACAGGGAAGGGGGAAACCACTTGGAAAACAGACAGAGAAATACACGTCAAAATAGATTAATCAATTACTTTTCTCAATTCTAAAAAAAATATGAAATAGAACAATAAAAGATGATCATGCTATCTGTTGATGAAATGTCATGCTATCTGTTGATGAAATGTGTTAAAAATTACAGCTGTACATTACAAGATAAAACCAGGGACCTAGCCAAAGTAAAAAACCTCAAATCCCTTAATTTCTACAGCCTAATTCCAACATTTTTGAGGAAACTAAAGGCTTTTTTAGATATGTATAATAAGAAGAAAAATATTTTCTATTAAAAATGCTTAAAATAGACCTCAAGATCACACAGAAATGTTACTTAAATATGCCATTATCATTAAAATAAACAAAATACAAACATTCTCTGCTAAACAGAAAATTAAAAATCAGATGTTTCTAGAGTTAGAATAGGTTTGCTAAATTATCATTTGCAGCTGACATTACCAAACGCATATATGCTCATTGAATGAAAGTATGTGGCAGTATCATAGGAAAAGAGTACCAAAGCAGTGATACACACAGCCTTTCAAGACCGCTTTTCTTTGGAATATTTTTGAAAACTGCCACTGTCGCAGTCCCTACACGGCAGAAATTCTTTTAAAGTCTTTGGAACTCTTGCTGGCATAGGGACTGTTGGATCTTTAGCCCCAGTTCAGCAAGGTACTTCAGCATGTATTTTGAGTAGGACTTTGATAATTAGATATACACTTATTTGCTTTGCTGAATCAGGGCCTGTCTGATCAGATTTTGCAAGAAATTGTTGTTTCCATCTCTTTTGTTGTTGTTGTTTATTTGAAGATAAGAAAAAATAAATATAAATATATAGCTTTTATAAAAATTATTTTAAATATAATTTTACCATTGTTATAAAATTACCAGAAGACAACCATTGGCCTAAATATCTCACCCCTGAGGTCCATCAGCACTTAGGCCTTCCCCTTCAGAGGGAATACATTTAGGCCACCATCCTGCACAAGCTGTGCTGGTGGTCATTAGGCTTCGAATTGACAGAACCTTCCTCCTTTCGACAAAACATATTCAGAAACCCTCCAAAGGCATTAACACTGTGTCTGCACATACACACTCGAGTGACGCAATCTGCGTGTGCAATTAAGACATTCCCCTGGGGCAGTCACTTACTAGAATTACTGCTGTCATCCTTGGTTCCATCGAGACTTCCATCGGGGTGCATTTGCAAGTAGTAGCCTTGCCTGCAATATAACCTGGTCACTATACCCTTGAGCTGGGGATCTGAAAGACAAACATATTTTGTCACTAGCCTCAAAACTTTTTCCAAGAGTTATCCCTACTTCTCTCACTGTAGGAGGAAGTTTGGTGAAGCAGCATTGCCGTCTTAAAAGCAAGTACTACAATAGGATGGGTCCTGATGGAGATGGAGAAAATCTCGCCGCAGAGTATTATTAGGCCAGTTGTGTATCCTGTTCTCTGCCTCCAACAGCCTTCATTATAAATAACACAGGTAAAACACAAGAAAAAAAGAACACCCCAAACACCCATAGGCAACAGACTTAAACCAGATTAAGCCCTGCAACAGATTTTAGACTTCAGCAACAAGTATAGAGGCCTTACAGAAACTAACAAAACATTTAAAAAACCCTACTCGTTTCATACATGTTAGGAACTTACTATACTTCACGTAAGTTTTAAGGACACTTGGAGGAAAAGATCTGTCTCCTTTCACTCTCTACGAAAAGTGATAAACTTGTCTGGTATAGTATTTCGTAACAGTCCCATATGAAGAGTTCCCAAAATATTTTACCAATCTAGAAGCAGATACAATTCACCTGCCCTCTTCCACCCCCCTGGGAAAAACACCCACAGTCAGGGCAATACATGACATAACCCTCCTTCAACAGTGGAAAAAATCTGAAAAAAACCTTAGTAAGCTGAACGTGTACGGGAAATTCAGGGAGCTGAACAGTTACACTACCCTGTTTAATATTATGCATTTATGAATATTGCCAAGAATTGGGCAGGGGCTGCCAAGCCACATCTTTATGATTCATCTCAAGGATGGTGCCTTACCAAATCATGAATTCAGCTGCTGCAGAACTGGTTCAGTGCTGAGGAAGAGGACACTTCATCTTAAAAAAAACAACAGCACTACCTCTGTGTGATATTGGTATTAATATTGTTAAATATAAGTTCTTAGGCCCAACTCCAGGCAGCCTGGACATAAACTTGTGGGGACATCGGCATTAAAAGCATCTATGTTATATCATGCTCAGCTCTGCAATAAAATGAACTAAAATTCTAAAGGCTTTGACACAGATATGTAATAAAATGAACAGGTGAACTTTTAAGGAAGACAGAAATTATTTCCATGCAACCCTGTGGCCAGAACATAAAATCTTCCTTGAATTTGTGTATAATTGCTCTCACAATCAATCATGCTGGGTTACTTACAGTATCCTAAGGGGAGATGAAAATAAACACTAATAAACAAAATTGCTCTGAGTGGAATGCTCTGACATTTTCTATAGAGGCTCAGTTCCATGAAACGAATATGAAAATGTTAAGTTTTTCTTGAATATCCAAATTACAAAGTCGTATTAAACAATAAACCCATCTAAATTAAAAAAAGAGTAAACTGCAAATATCATAAAAACTCTTACTGTAAGTATTAACACTGTAAGACTTTTGAGGCATTGAAATAAATAATATAAACAACTGATGATCAATATGTAAGCACATTACAACTTTTTTTTTCTTATAACTGCAAATTTTGCTTTGTGCATTTTTACATTAGCAAAAGTTTCTCTGTCTTTATATAAGAATACTGAGAAACAAATATCTCTAAAATTTATAAACAGAATATTTTCTTTGAATGTACTGTCTCAATCAGCTTCACCAGGCAACTCAAAAGTATTTTCACAACTTAAAAATGAAAAGTGAGTTCCTCTCACACAGGCACTAATGCATGCTTTCAATGTGCACTTCCAGATTGATGATTTTAAATATACTTGCTTTACACATATTAAAATGGCATCTTAAAAGACTAAAGAAAAATATTTTTAACTTGTTATAAAAACTACAGCTTTAAAAAGTATTTACAGGAAAAAATATCAGTATTTTGAAGAACAGTTTCTACACCCAAACAATCATGAATAAATGATTTTTTATCATCACTTTAGCTCAAAGAACTATCACAGGAAGGGAAAGTACAGTCAACTCACTATCACCAGCTGTTTACATCTAATGCTTCAAGGGAAAAATGTGAAACTTAGAAGTGACTTTCAAAGTTGTTCTTTATACTCGTTCTATACATTTTTCTAAATTCACAAATAAAATCTACTTTCTAACAAGAAATTGCACAATCATTTGTCTGTGTTTTTACCAAAAGCATTATTTAAAGTTAACCCTAGAATTTATTACTAATAATGTGGTACTAATTAATAATGTCATTGTGTAAAGTAGATCTCTGTACACTAATAAATTGCAAAAAAAAGTCTTTTTTCTGCCATGAAATGTAGCAACTAAAATTTTTTTACTTTTTTCCTGTGGATTATTAGAACCTTTTTTACCCACCCTCCTAAGAACATCTTTTCTACCTTAAGTTCCTACCTGTCCTTAGCAAGATTAAAACTTTTATTCCTGACAAGTAATTTAATCATGCGGTTTTTACTATTTCTTTATTGTAATATTTAGTTAATATGTATCACAGCACTTTGGATCTACAAATCGAAGTAAATAACAACTAAACGTTTTAGCTGAACAGTGCTCAAAAAACTGGGAGGACTGGATAATGATACATGATATTTCTTTGATCTCAGACAAAAAGCAACTCAGATTTAGTGATGGAGTTGTATGAAATGACTCATTAACCTCAATGCAAATCATAATAAGCAATAGTCAAAAAGACTACTCCCTACAGCCTCGAGGTAAATATCTCCAAGATGAAGCTGACAATCCTGTCAGGCAAGGAATTTATCTCTTCTCGCAGAAAGATAAATGACTCTTTCAGGTCCTTTTTGAGACACCTGGGCAGCAAGCAGAGAAGAGAAATCCACTAGTCCCTCTATTTCTATAGCATTTTATCTACCCATTGTCACTTAAAATTACAGGAACAGTCTCAGCTTCAGATGATTTACAAACAAGTTTCTCAAATCCTTGACCACAGTTTTTTTTTTACCTGTCTGCTAGAAAGCAGGAGTGACCAGCAATGCCCAGAAACACCAGCAGAAGACTGAT